>ML219635.1:54108-85988 GCA_004785975.1 Popillia japonica | reverse complement strand
ATATGAAACAATTCGGTTCATTCACGGCTTAGATATACGATTTTAAAAGATCATTTGAAAAAGCAAGAAATTTCACAAAAATCAAAATGATTCAAAAACGGTTAATTTTTGACATAAGGAACCTTAATACAAAATGTTACAACACCTCATAAGGAATCTAATAAAGCAATAAAAATATGACATTTGATTTGAAATATCAAAGTTGGTTATGATTTCCGGTATAACCGGAAGTGGTTCATGAGTGTAAACATTTTATTTTGACTCACCAAGTAGCAACATTACGCTTTACAAATTTTCAGAACTGCCCTAAGACGTTAACAGAGAAAACTTCTAACGAACGGGTTACGTGGAAAACCCTGTATATGTATGTGATTGATCATGCTGAATACGATAAAAGTGTCAGATTTGGGCTACAGGATTTTTTTTTTGCTCAAAAATATATGTATATATAAATATCTGCTAGAATTTCGAATTTTTCGTCTTTTCAAAATTTTCGGACAGAAGAAGAAATATTCCTAAACGTTAATTCTGTCAAACGTCAAATATAACGAACGTCTACGGTGACAAACGCCATTTCTGTAAACGTCAATTCGGATGAACTTTATCTCCGACAGATGTCTTCGGTGGCAAACGTTATCAGCGCCAGCGGTGTAAATGTCATTTCTGACAGAAATCAACTCTAATAAATGTCAACGGTAATAAAAATGTCAAATGTATTTATTCAGCTTACGGCAATGGCAATGTATACATTTCACCGATGATTTCACCGAGGAGCAAGTACCACAAAAGAATAGAAGAACAGAAGAAAATATGTGCAGTAGCGCTTGGGGCGGAGGAAAATTTGGTGGTTCAATGACCATATTTGGTTTCAATCTCCAGTCACCAAACTAGGTTCCAAGTGTAGTTACATATTGTTTGTGTCTTCTGCTGCAGTGACATCATTGTGTTGCACGGCGACTACAAGGTCGTCTGCATATCCGAGTTTTGCAGTGTATGTATAGAATAGTAGTACTGATACTCTGATTTCTATTTGTTCTAGTTCTTCAGCCGGAGGCAAGAGGAGGGGAACTATAGGCGAATTTTTGCGACGCAAATATGTTTCCAAATATTTAATGAGTGTTTGTCCGACTGTTACGTCACAGTAAATATATTCCATCCATCCACAAAAACGGAGTTTTTAGAGTTGTCAGTTTGACGTTTTGTTGACAGCACTGAGTTAACCTTAATTTCATATGTGCATCTTTTATTAAGTTATGGCATTTGATAACAATTTTTCCTTATAAATGTAATAGTCGTATTTACTTGTTCTTGGTTTGAATTACATATGATCAATTATTAACATTCACTACCCCCACATAACCTACAAAATATCAAACATCACCAACAGATATATTTGGACAATGCAGTAAACACTTTGCAACAATTACGTGTTTAATGACGCAAAAACCAAATACATCGAATGCAAAGAGAAACGCAAAAACTTCCTGTTTGAATAAATATACCTATAAATATTTAAATGTATTTGGTTCGCAAAAATTCGCCTTAGATTTCTTAGCGGTTAAAAACGTCCGTCATTTCTGACAAAAGTCATTTCCGACAAACGTCAATTATAACAGATTTTAATTCCTGATAAACGTCTTCCGTGATAAACCTCATTTCTGACAAACGTCAAATCTGAGAAACGTCAACTTTCACAAACATCAGCTCTAACATACGTCAATTGTGACAAACGTCAACTCTGACAGCTCTCTTAAAAACCTCTTAAAACCACGATGTTTATGCAATTATGATTACCTACCAGAAATTGGTCAAACTTCTCAGTAGGTACCGACTTCTAAATTGGAAATATTTAAATGGGTTTCTTATTATCGAGCATTAATGGCGTTTAATAGTTTGCTCAAGCATACTAAACAATCGACATATTTTTTGTAGTTTCTTGGCGAATCCCATTTAGTGCGTTTGTCTCATTTTTTTGTGGATGTAGCAGGCAAACTTTTAATGTATTCGTGTAGGAGGTTATACCTGCAGGTCAAATTCTCATATTTTGTTCACTTTAACTCCTAACATTGTAATAATAAATATGAATCTAAATTTGACATCTGTCAGAATTTGGAGTTTTCAAAAAAAAATTATTCGCACTAATCTTTGATTAGTTAATTAAGGAGAACATCTTTTTCAGGCATCATTTAAAGTGGAAATAATAAGGCAATAATTTGATTTTCTAAAAATACCAATTGGGCACCGTACTCCAGCTTATGCATTTTGGTAAGCAATCTCGTGTTGCCAACTATAAATCTACGGAATTGATTGATCTTTTACAATCGCAAATTGTGCCTACTGTCGTATAGGCACATATGGCAGATTCTTTTTTGCTGATAATCGACTACAATATGGAGTTTAACGAAAGAAACCTAATATTGAACAGTTTTAATGAAAATTTTTGAGAAATTTTGCGTTGTAATACAATTTGGCCAAATTCTAAAGTAGAACTAACCAATTTTCGTTTTCTATAACGTCTCCATAACTAACTGCACTATTACTGAAAAGATAGATTTAAGGCTTCAATCAAAATATCAAGTTGTAAATCGTTACTCCATTGTGTATCTTGCGATGAAAAATTATTTTTTTTCGTGTATTGTTTTGGGCGTTCAAAAAAAAGTGAATAAATTACCTCCTCTGGGCAAATTAACTTGATATTTAATTGGGGGAATACTGATGTGGACAAGCTGATTTAATAACATAAACTCCCGACTTACTTGCATCACCACGTAACAAATCTAGAAGTCCTTCAAATTTAACACCGTGACACGAGTGAGAATAAATTATTTAGGTGTCAATAGATTATTATGAATGTATCATAATTTAAAACATCATAGCTGGTGAATTCAAGGTTATAATACCTCAATTTTGGCACTATAGAACAAACTTCCATACGCAATGTATGAGGTCATTTCGGAGATCTAAATTAAAACCACTTTTCAATAGAAAGACATAAAATGCAGCAAGTTGTTTTTCCGTAACTTATTATTTTTAATTTAACACTAATATAAGCATATAGCATCAACACAATGACTCATTTAAAAATAAACAAAATATAACAATATAAGTGAGATAATGCAAGTCTTTGATTTTATAATTTCTTTACAAAGGCAACTCCCTTATTTGACACTGAATCAGCTCAAGCTCGGGATAATTACTACTGCGAAGTTAGTCATAGATAACCAATTTCGTATTTGATATTTCATGCTGTGATAGACAACCTGTCGTTTTTATTTTTGATTTTTAATGACATCAAGTTAAAAACTTGTTTTTTATTAAAAAAAAAACAGCTACTGGATTAGAATAACGAGTGGACGTGATCGGAATAATAAATAACCGATTGTAGTTATAAAAAAAAGAAAATGGCGACGAATAAACACTTAGTTGTTAATAAAATTCGTTTAATTAAAAAAAATAGTCTTTATATTATTATAATACATTGCTTGTTAGTATTCAATTCCTACGACATTAAATAATTTAACAGAAATACATATAACAAATTAGACGTTTGTGTCTGGGATAAGTAAGCAATTTCCGAATGATGTAAATATCTATTTTAAGATTTGCGTAATATTCAAACTGTTCTCGATCATGAATAAATTGTCTAAGAAAGCTACACCCACACGTACACATTTCTTTTTTGGATTAAAAATCTTATTATTCTTGTATTGGTTATTATGGGATTTACCGGTACCACAGAGTCGTTAAATCCCTAACTAAATCAATTTAAATTTTAATTAAATAATTAATTAAATTAAACACTTACCACGAATAGGAGATTGATTATAAATAATATAATTTTCGTTAATTCAGCGGCGCAACCCATCTTGTAGAAATTACGGATATTATTCCTTTTGCGCACTAAATAAAATGAACTCGTAACGAAAGCGAAAGTAGCGTTTTACCCGCGCGTATATCTCAAATGATTAGTATGCACACTGGGTGTCTCTTCACGTTCGAATAATCCGAAGGAGTTAAACTACTGCAGGCGGTTTTAGCGAGAGCTCTAATAACGGAGAAGCGGCAATGAATTTATAGATATAGACATGGGTCTAGAACTGCTGGTGACGCCAACACTTGCGGGAGCGTAACGTCATTTGTAGGTGTTTTCCATACGTTTTTTTGCTACAAGGTTACGAACTTGATAAAAAGACGAGTGTGCTCGTAAAATGAGGATTTTCAATAAGTTGTAACTGCAATAAGTGTAGCCCACATGGTTTGCAAGTCGTTTAAACTTGGCATTATCTCTGTGGATGAGGTCGACTGACGTTTCAGTCGAGGAAAATGTGTAATCAAAGGATTTTTTGTACAAAAAGTAGTACAAACTAACGAAAAATAACTTTTCTCGTAAATGTAACACAATGTATAACAAAGCAGCAATTGAATTCAATGTCGTTTAGTGCGGCATAACAGAAATCTTCGCAGGATGTTCCCATCAATTTATGTGCCGCTTTTTTTTGAGAGGGATAGAATTAAGAAGTAACAAGAACGTTTCTGCAATTTTGCATTTTATGAATAGTCTTCAACTTCTTTTCCTTTCTCACCAGGTTCGATTTTAGAGATTTTCAGAATTCAGATTTCTGTCTTACGAAGCCGACCTGAAATGTTTCCTACAATCGACAAGAGATGGCGCACGAAGGTTAGAAGTGGATTCACTAGCAGGCTGCTTTTTATGGCAACTGTCAAAATTTTACCGTCTAGCCGTCTATTATCACGTCATGCAGTGATAAAACACTTCTGGATCGCTGATGGGAAAACGGCCACGAAAATTCGAAATATTTTCTAGAGGTTCATGGCGGAACAGCTTCTTTGTGCGCGTGTTCAAACGTGGCTGCAAAAGCACAAATGACGAACGACACAGTGGACACTCAAAAATCGCTACCAACGATGAAATGGTCGGCAAGATTCATGATATCGTGTTAATCGATCACCGGATTGAAGCTGAAAGAGATAGCAGAGACAAAAGAATGCGCTGCCCTTGTCCTACACGAAATTTTGGGTATGATAAAGCATTCGGCGCAATGGTTACCATGTTTGCTTACACAGGAGCAAACACGAACTAGGGATTTCTTAATGCCTTTCATAACTGTGGATGAGACTTGAATACCATTATATACCGGAAACTAAGAAACAGTCGAAGCAGTGGACTTTTCTGGGGGAATCGGCTCCGAAGAAAACAAAGACTGTTGCATCGGCCGAAAAAAAGATGGCGACCATTTTTTGGGATTCCCAACATGTGTTCCTCATCGACTATCTGCAGAAGGGAAGGACGATTACGGGGCAATACTACAGCAATCGGCTCAATGCCGATGAGAAAGAAAGAAGTGTTTTTCCACCAGGACAATGCACCAGCATCGTCGTGTCCAAATTGAATGAGTTGCGCTACGAATTAGTCTCTTATTCTCTATATTTACTGGACTTAGTCCCAGCGATTTTTTCCTATTCCAAAACCTTAAAAAAATGCTGGCAGGAAAGAGATTTGCCTCAAATTAGTAGGTCATTGCCGTTGCAGAAGGCTATTTTACAGATCTTGAAAGATCCTATTTTTTCGATGACTTGAAGATACTGGAGCACCGTTTGAAAACTTGTATTGAGCTTCGAGAAGACTACATCCAATATTAAAAGTAAAAGCCACACCAATACCGTGATTTTCTTGTCGATTCCGGAAATGTTTTAGGTCGCCCTCGTACACATCTCTGATTTAGCATTCATAATACTTATTCCTCTTGAATGCAGTATGCAAGATAAAAATTCTAGTTAATTCAAAACGTTATTGCAATGCATGTACTCCCTCATTGGATAGTAGTGGTTATATACGACATGGGGATGAACTACATCCATAGATGGCATATTGATAACAGCTAGAGATTATGAAGAACGTCATAGAAATTTACAAAAAGTCCTGAACACTATAAATAATTGTGGCTTAAAGGTAAAGTGAAATGCAGCCAAAAAGTGACGCTCTGATATCTAACGTGCATTTCGCAAAAGATGTAAAAATGGTTTCAAAGTATTTATTTGATTTATTAAGTACTCACTGTATTTTCTATATGCACGATCTTGTTTAAATTACAGTTGATCGACTTAATCGATAAATGGAAGCTGCAGTAGCAACTCTCACGCTGTTGGCGAGTTACTGGGATACAAGTGAAGATGGAAACGAGGACAATTGCCATTACGTTGGAACAAAACACAGTTCTAAAACCAGAAGACTTAATGGTCCATCTCCATATTTTGTAATAACTACAGTTGACAAAACTAAAAGATCAATGCCAGCAAAGTTTCACTTTGACATATGAAGTGGTATTCCAAGATCATCAAACGTAAGAAGCCCAAATGGAAGGTTATGGTGGACTTCGTTACAAGTCCAACACTTTTTTAGCTACAATTTATGCTATTAAACTATATGCTTAGGAGTGTTTGAAAAGATAGTACCAAGATAGACACACATACATATATCGACGCATATATCGATATGTTGAAAATAATCTGGTGCAGTTAACTTACCCTGAAACCTATGGCTCAAATAAACACAGTTATAGTGATATGAGCACAAGGCCGCTAGGAATGTAAGAAGCAACGAAGTTGTCGATGGTGTTGCAAAGTGCAGAATATGGAGCAAATGGAACAGAGCTATTCTGTAATCTTATCAAAAGAGACTAATAAAAAAGTATTGCGTTTTATTGACCCAGATATTCAAAAAAGTTTCTTTCTTCTACTTGTCATGTATAATATTTACAGCTTGAGAGGCCTTAACTGCAGTTAAGACTAATTTAAAGTAAAGAGATAGAAAGAGAAATTTAAACTTACAATGATTTATACATATTCTGTATTATGACATATTAGAAGCATTCCATCATTTCTCAATCATGCCTTAATCGCTATTACTAATTAAAAATAATTTGTACCTTACATTAATCTCAGATAATTAAACCTGCGTCATCATTAATAGAATTACTTCAGAAATGGTTACATCCGTCATATTCTTTACAAGTGAATGTTGTATTCTACCAATACGATACGATTTAAAATGTAGTTACCTACCTACTCGCAACGTTCTGACATCTTACGTCATATAGGTTAACTTTATATTTGTATTGAAACATAACTGTAAAAAAATGAGTATTTTCCGTAGATATTGCTATAATATTTATGTATATTTAATATAGGTTGTTACATAGCAACCCAATCAATTGCAAAGTATCTTGATAATGTATGATTAAAATTAAGAAGAAATCGCTATTACATACATACAGATTTCTACGGTTGAGCTGCCTGTGACTTCAATTATGATTTAGATGGTGCTATTATCGACAACGATTGTATCGGCATTGAGTATACGATGTGCTAAAATTAAACTGTTTGCAAAAATACAAGTAGCCACTACGTTATCACGTATATTTAATTGTTGCCCAGTGTTTATGTACGTGATACACGCCACCATGTTTTCCTATAATTTTCGCTGCTACTGTCAAAATCAAAATATTGAAAATATATCTTCTCAATATTACAAAATAATTGGGATTTATGTACTTACAAGAAACATTATGTTTCGTTGTTAATTGCACTCCAGAAAAATTTCGTCAAGGACAATAGAAATTGACACCATTTTAGTGTATTTTGAGATGAAAATGTCACAACCTCAAGATGTCAACGCATCACATCATTTGGTTCTCATCCATCTTGAGCCACACGGTGGTTTAAATTGATAATAAAAGAGTACTGAGATGTAAACACATGAAACTAATCATATAGTTTAAGCAATTATAAAATTACACCCTAGAATTTTTTTATTATACTTATACTTTCTATTATTTGTCGTCTCTTGAACATCTGTCTTGGTTATACGGGGAATAGATTTTTATTTGTATTTTGTTTTCATAGATTTCCATTTGGAAATAGCTTGCCAAAAACTTTATTCACTTCTCTTGCAAAATTTAGCAGTCACTAAACACCAATCTTCAATTATGTTGATGGTTTCTTTATCTTGTGTTTCTATTAGTCTACCACACTTTGGGTAACTATATTATGAATAGATTCTCTACTCCATTTAAATTGCTTACATCACAATTTAACTTGAATAGACATTTCTATAACCAACTTGCGTTCCAATTACTACCAATTATTGTTTTGATGCAAAACTCCAGAATAAATAAGTTGTTTGTTAAATCGGGAGATACATAAAATGTATGTTAACCTACATATATAAATACATGCATGCATATGTGATGTGATTATTGAAAAAGTTCTTATCATTTGTTATTCATACTATAACACATACAGTACTATTTTTACCTGCACTTATTCTTAGAATTACTTGGAAAATCGCCATCAAAGCTACGGACTTGTATACAAAATCGTGAATTGACCAACCATTACGCCTAAAAATTTTATTAAACAACTTATTACATTTACTCTGTGTACAAGATTCTAACACGCCGTATTTACTGCAATTAACTAAAAATATAATAGTTCATGTTTGAATTGCTAAATATTATGCAAAATATCAACATATGCTGATATAAACAAAGTAAATATGTAATACAAAATATCATTGCTACGAGCTGTCAATTATTTTATCATTATTGACAATAATATTTGCTGTCCTTCCTGAATAGGATTTTCTAGAAATTCCATGTCAAATCCGGCAAGCCAAGCCAACGTCTTAAGTTGGTCATCTAACCTACAAACCTACATCCAAATTTGTCATCTAAAATTTATTTTAGTAGGTAATTACAGATTTTAGTTTGGGCTGGCTTGGATCTAAATAATAGGATGTATGCTTTTAATACGTATCATTAGCGTCATGTGTATTTTGTGTTATTCATAATGCCATCACCTCTGTGCACTGCGATTTAGATCCTTTGCTTTATAGGATATGTTTCAGATTATGCCTCATCTATCACGGTCACGTGCTCAAACATCACCACAACCAATGCCACAACACTCAAATATAGCCATAACTGTGAAAATGAATTGCTTCTAGTTTTTTTGTAATAAACGGCTGCCTTTGATCTATTTGTTTTATTAAATGCAATGAAAAAAAATGCCTTTTTTTAATTATCGCTATCAATGACACCACACATTGACATTTGGTGACATTTGCGTAACAATAATCTCCAAAACTTAAGAACTGGTTTAAGATGTTTAAATTTAGCCAAAGCTTTGTTCGGGTTTATATGATGACACATTTTGTTACCGGAGTTTACGTAGTTTGTATTAAGAGAAAATCTTAATCGAAGCATTTGTTGCTATATTCACTTCATATCTGTCGAATCGGAACCAGAATCAAACAAAATTCTGAACATACTCCAAATGACAAATGTCAGTTTCAAGAGGCTTCAAGTAATAGTTATCAGTGAATTGTCAAAAAAAATAAGCATAATGGTGAGATTACTAAATATTAATTGTTTTTTAATCAAATTAAAGAATATTCTGCATCTGTTATTTAATTAATATAAATAAAATTATTCCACAAAACTTATAATACGAAAAAAAACAAAGTAGGCAATAACGAAGTACATTTTCCTTGACCATACATACATCTATGTAAGAACATTTACTACTCTGTTTACTTATCTGCAAATTTATCTTTAAAGAATCCATATACATTTTAATTTGGCCACAATATTTCAGGCATACATATATGAAAATTTAATTTTACCATTTAAATTGCATTTTACTAATTAGGTACACATTGTAATTTGGGCTGGATTACATATAACGAAGATATGTTTGTAATACATATTAGTGTAATCTGTATTTGGTATTATGAACAATGCTAAATATCTCTGTTCACTGCGATTTAGGCCCAAATTTATAGGGTATGTTTAAGGTGTGCCGCATCTGTCAAAATCACGTGTTCAAACATGACCACAATTTTTAACATGGATTTTTAAGAGTAATAGTCGCCAACTTTTGCCATTATCATTTTCAATACTACCATATTCTTTCCGCCACTACCTTTATATACACATTTTAACCTTGAAAATAGTAACGTATAGGCCTCCCAGTCCAAAAACCTTGAAAAATAACCATGTTGTGCATCAGATGATTCTCGAACCTCTTCATTGATCTTGACCAATGTGGTAGGTACATACATGGTTAATGTTAATGAGAATGTTCGAAAATTTGGTGAAATCCCCTACTATGGGAAAACGAATAGAAAATTAATTGCTTTTGGTTTTTTTAGAATTAGGCTTATTTCATTTATTTGTTTTATTATATGTGCATCCACTATTTCAGAAACTCCCCCAATCGTCGCTGTCATAATGAAGATAGCGCACTTTGATATTTGCACAACAATAATCTCTTAAAGATTTAACTCAAAGGCTGGTTTACGATGCGGAAATTCAGTCAAAATTTTATTTACGACAAAATAATGGGATAAATTCTTTGACTGTGTGTTTAGATTGTTGTGTACAGAGTGAGCAACCGGATACGACCACTACATGACCTCAAATTTTAAGATGACAACATTGTTAAGTTAGTAGTACAATGCAATGAACTGATCTGTCAGCTACTTTTATAACTTAACCTTAAAACAAGAAATGTGTCGTTCAGTAATCTTAAAAAACAGTTACTGTGCAATAAATGCTATATTTACAGAAACTTACAAGAAAATCGCAGGAAACGCAGTAAGCAGGACAGGAAATAGTATAACAAAAAAAACTTTCTCTGAAGTTTGTGGCCATGAGGTGGTCACATCTGGTTGCTTACTCTGAAGTAAAAGTATGATAAGTGTAGGACATTCTAGGCAGTTGAGCTACCTTTTTTCAATTTATTTATTAAAGAAAATAACATATTCTATCTACCAACAAAAAAAGCACAAACACATAGAAATATATTTAAAACTTTGAATATACCTACAAAACGAGTACAAATATCAACTTAAAATAACTTAAGACACTCTATTATAGGATAATTGTCTGATTGTAAACGAGCGCACGACGATGAAAGCGGCAACAATGCACACAACCTAGATATTTAAATCGAACCATTAAAAAAATGAGAAGGAATGATAAATTATTACATCATTACCTCAAATCCAACGAAACCTCCATAAATAGTACCTGCAGTTTTTAGATAACTAGTATATTGATACCAGCAGCCAGTTTCGTGCGGTTCGCATTGAACAGGATCAACAGCAGTGTTATCAGAGTAACGCAACGTTCCAAACAAAGCGGAATCCTTACAACAGCTTGCTGGGTAAGCACCCATAGCAGTTCTCATTTCTGATGGTTCGTAATACCCACAACATTGTAGCTGAAAAATAATTTTTACATAAATATATTGCGACAGATTGTTATTATTTTTGTTGTAACTTACGGTTCTCTGAGTAGAATCTAGAAATTCCGTATGTCTATTTGCTACCCCTGGAGTTTGAGGCTCGAAATCTTTTTTTTCGAATCGGACTGTACAGATATAGTATATTCCTATAGCAGTTTGCAAGATAACGATCAGTATAAGAACCACTGCATACTAAAAAGTAAAAAATGTCGTATATAGCGAATTTGATAAAGCATGCTTTAGTTTTACCAGTTTTAGCATCCATTTCTTCTGAGCTACGATACCCCAAAATCCGGTGAATGCTATTATGGTAATAACAGGACCGAAGATTATCAATATTTTACCAACGATCACCAAGATTAGATCGCGATAGGTTTCTGTAAAGTCATCCAATTCTTCTATCTTTTCGCTAGCGCTTGATGATTTTACTGTAGCCCAAATTCCCAGCCCAGTTAGGCCACAGCCCAAAAGCTAGAAAAAGAAAAGGTAAAACAATTAATGCAAATTTCTAGAATTATTCCTAGGATGATCTTTATAGTCTGAGTACCAAACTTTACGACAAACTAATTTTCAAACTTTCATGTGAAGTATAAGAATAATATACGAGTATTTTGGTTTTGAATTTTGTAATGGCAATACGAACGCATTCAAGATAGATGGAGGAAGGGATATTGAATATTCTATGTGCTGATTGTTTTACGCAAACAGGTTATTTCCCTTGATCAGGTTTAGAAGTCTATTTGGTAAATTTTTCTCTAGCGGTAGTACCAATGCACAGCAAACCTTCGCAGACTTAATGCTGTACATTCGACGAGAATGTGAGAGCCTGTTTCTTCCTCCTCATCACAGTGTCCACATAAGGGTTTCTCTGTAGATCCCCATCTGGCGCAGTTGACTTCTCAGACAATCCTGTTAATAGACACGTTACTACCTTCAGTTGACGGTCGTCCCATCATCCGTTTGCCGTGCTTTTGTCCAGGTACATGGTTCCAATTTAATTGGTGTTGTTTCGCAGTCCACTCGTGAATTGCACCACGTACTAGACTCTTTGTAATGCCTAGACCTGCCTCCAGTCCAGCAAATTTCATTTGGTAGCCTTCCTTTACTAGTTGGCTTGCACTTTAGTTGCCTGGTATACCCCTCTACCGTGCACCCACACCAAGTTGACCTTGTTTTCCATTACAGCTAGGTTTTGCAGACACTCCCATACTAGCTGAGAGGCTATATGGTTCTAGAGCCTTTAAGGTTGCCTGACTGTCGGAGAGAATGCATGATTCTATAGCACATATTTCTGTTTGAAACACCGTGTGGTTCACACACTTTGTAACCCTGATTTTTCTCATAGACCCCAACTCCGGAATTAGTACCTTCTTTTGACCCATCTGTGTTCTAAGATTTTTCTCTTCACCATTTCTCCATTGGTCCCATTTCAAGAAGACTTTGTAGGGTTTGTAATAGCAGATCCTGGTGATTGCTATGTCACTCCTTATATCAAAGATTGCATTTCTAACTACTACTCCTATTTGTGCCTCCCGCAAGATAAAACTATCAAGGGGAGGTATCTTTAGCAAGGTTAGATGCTTTAGCTGCTATTGGGGTGCTCGTAATGGCTACCGTTACACATAGACATGCCAGTCGCTGAATTCTCGACAGATCAGCATGTCGCGGTGTAACCTTTGGCCACCAAACCAGGCAGTCATCCATTATCATGGGTCTCAGTATCGTTGTGTACAACCAGTACATCATAAGCAGTTTGGGTTCCCATGTCTTTGATCATCAATCATCTATCATTTTCAAATGTGAGTTGCAAAAGTCATTCTCAGGAACTGCCTGTTGACTACCTGCTAAAATTGCAGGAGTAGAAGTATTGAACGCTCGTATGTGTAAAAGATAAAATATGCCGAAAATAAAAAAAATGAACATTGAGAACCGTGCAACAATAGCAAGAAAACAACAAACCAGATAACAAAAAATGGTTTATTTAAAAATCCTGGAAAATAATGCAGTGCCAACTGGATGTACAATAATCAAGGAAGGGTCTTTTCATCAGCAAAATAACGACCTCAAACGCACTGCAGAGATGGTAAAAATTTAGTTCTAGACGAAATCTGCTGTAGGAGTTTTATCCTTAATGGAGTGGCTACCTCAAAACCCTGATTGCAATACAATAAAGTTATTGTTGGGAACTTGGAACGTAAAATTCGAAAAATATCTTCAAGTAGTTAAACAGCATTGTAGAATGCTCTGTAGACTAGGTATGTGAAATGCTATAGAGGAATCATATCTGAAACTATTAATCCAAAATCAGACTCGTATGTGTCAGGTAACTTTTAAAACAAAAGGAGATTATTCTAGAGAGACGTAAAGATAAAATGTATTTTATTAAAATTTACGGTTAAGTTATTCAGCAATGTTGAAGTCTGTTTAGTGAAGATCATGTGATGTCTCAGCCGTTTTTCAACATTTTTAGGAGTCATGTCGGCAAACTGACATGATATTTTGAAATCCATTACATTAAGTTTTGTTGAAGGCGAAGGAAGCTTTATTCTCATGAATGTAATTTGTATAGGAAGTATGTATTGTTGGATGTGTTGAGTATTAAACATAGAGTATTTAGACTTCTTATTGCTGAATTTCGATAAATTATGTTTTAACATGCTACAAAAAAGGATTCAAACAAAATTAAGAATACTGCACACATTTTTATAGCTGGGTACACCCTAAACAACAGTTCGTGCACCCATAAAGCTTTGGCCGCCCTCCCCCAATCTGATTGCACCAAAGCAAAAAATTGCAATTGATGATGTTTAGGCTTTTGGTGAAGGTTGACAGCTTTGACTCGAAAACAGATTTTCTTATTGCTGAGCTTGCATTTGAAGTTGGAGATAAGCCACCCAATTTCGTAATTTTTGAATTTTTTCGTTTTTTTTCCACCTGATAGCACATGTCAATGCATCCCTCGTCATTTACAGCTGAAGAGTAACCAGATCTAGTAAGACCTCTATCGCTGTATCAGTTGTATAGGGTTAAATATGCAGTGGTATGGTGGTCAGCGTAATAAATAGCGATTATATTTTTTTGGCAAAGTATTTCATACATTCAAGTAAGCGTTCCCTTTTATAGAAATTGTTGAAGTAAATATTAGAGTATTGTCAATGAGTAATTCTTGTATGGTTTCCTTGGTATAACTGGTATTGGAAATTTTCTTTCCTAATCGAGTGTAATAGGGAGCATTGTCAATAACAATAACACTATTTTCGTGTGTCAACTTTGGCATAAGCCAAAATAATACTGCTGACATGTCTCCATAGTAATTTAATGAGCAAGTTTTAATATTTTTTGCAAAGATTAAAACGACAATTAAAATATCTTATCATGATATAGTAATATCTTTGTATAATATGCAAATATGCGTATTCTGTGGATGCCTTCTCAGCTCTGAGACAAGGTTATAAAAAACGAATGCGTCATGTCATGTAATCAACAATCACAATATGCACCACAATGAGATTATCTCGGTGGCTGTTCCGTCATGAATACTTGCACTGACCGCTAATGGAAGTTATACATATTTTATCGAAAATTATCCAAGATTGCATTACCTTTTAATGTGACATAAAATGAGATGTTTGATAAATTACCCAAAAAATTGATGGGAATTTTTTGGACATCTTTTTTGTTTGTAAACAAAAAAAACTGCGGAGAATTAACAAGACATCCTGTTTAGCTATAAATGCAATAGTTTTTCCTATATGTCAAGCTATAAAACTTTTATAATTACATAGAATCTATAAGACCAATTGGGCCAGACTTGGCTTATGTATCTATGTATATTCGAACTCGAACAGTATTTAAGTTGTCACAAAAACATGTCATTATCATAGAATATTAAATTCTATGCAGTTTTTTTAAGTTTGCAACGAACTTTCCTAATTTATAAATATAAAGCTGTCGACTGTATCTCAGCAAAGTCCTACTCCGATCAAAACAAGTCTATTTATAACCTTACCAAAAAGATGGTATTTATAATTAGAAGTATCGCCTTCCATATATCAGCAAAGAATCCCATAATTTTCCAAGGTTTATCACTTTAGCACAAAGTGTTGCAATATTACAACTTCGAGATTCGCTCTAGCGTAAGAGAAACAGAACTGCTGCTAGCTTTAATCACTGACAAACTGAGAGGTAAAACAGAACCAATGATTCTTCTTCTGGATATTGTTAACCATACTCAATCTTCTGAGGATGTAACGAAGTCTCTACAAGAACATGAGCGTTTTCTGCAGACCAAATTCTATTATTCTGTGAATTTACATATCCCTTAAGGTGAAACCATACTTCATCGCCGATGAAAGTGGTATCCAAAAGTCATCGTTTCAAACTTCATTAAACCATTCACAATATTGAATACGACAAGAAAGATCTGCAGGTAACAATTTATGTGTCACAGTGATCTTGTAAAGATGTAAGCGAAGAATCTTATTACAAGCTTTTCGACAAGGACGAAGAGATAAATGTGTTTGGGCTAAAAGACATTGTAGACATGTTTTGGTACTCATAACTATTCTTTGACTAATATCAGCAACAATATCTGCTGTGAGAACAGTGGGAGGTCCTGTAGATCTTTCATTTAAAACGCTCCTTGTTATGTGAAATCTCTGTATTACGTACCAAACATGCTGTACAAAGCAACCAGCAAATTGCATATTTGGAAACTTCTCTTGGAACTGTTGGTGGCAATTTGGATTGGAATAATCTCGTATTCAGATGCAGAAAACCATTATTAACCTGATTGATTTCTTCATCGCTTGCCAATAGTAAATATACAACAACCAAAAAGTGGTAATGAGAAAAACTTTTCTGGTAATAGAGAAGTAAAATCACAAACTAAACAGACGAAAACGAAAATGCAGAAAATGAAAATAAATAGAGGAATGCTACTGATTATTTACGGTATACGTTGTAGAAGTGCCAACTTTCAAACATAAAGAAGAGCGGGCGATTCAAACATCTATCAATCATTGTTGTAGACAGTGTATCTGAGATGTGGTCTATTGTACTGTTAATAATGTAACAATAAACTATTTCAAAATAAAATATTCTTTATATGTATGCAAGCAAATGAAATTGTGATATGCGTGTTATTTAAAGGAGAATGCCTAATTGAAAAGTTAGGAACTTCTGAATTCGGCTGCTCAAGGTCTTGTCCTTCACCTTGTTTTGGAAGTACATGTATATATTATACATGTCACACCCGCTAAATGTTACAAAAAAAAATTATACAGGGTGTATTTAAAATAAAAGTAAAGACTATGAAAAATGGAAAGATATTATTTTATTAAACTTAAATCCAAAATATTTTGGACAAATTCCTTCCCAGTCGAGAGAAAAAAAATGACAAAGATATTTATAAAATATTCGTCGCGCCACTGTCGAATATTTTCGAACGAATATATAAATGTATTATTATTATTATTATTATTATTATTATTATTATTATTATTATTATTATTATTATTATTATTATATGTATGTATGTAACGGAGGGCAGGTGCAGCGACAGGCGATATTTAACGTGTGCATTATTGAACTCTTCATTCAAAGCTATTTAAAAAAATTGACACATCAGCGTTATTTTGTAGTTTTTATAACATCGGCAGGTGTTTGCGTTAAATTGATTGAGGTGAACATTCTCGATTCAATAGGCGGCGCATATTACTATTTATAAGGGAGATTTTAATTTTGGCATTCGCGTCGTAATTGAACAAAAATTTTTTGGATTTATATTCTACATAATTGTATCATACCATTCTTAATATTTTTTACTTTTATTTCAAATACACCCTGTATACTTGGTTTACGATTCGAAGACGTGAATGCGATTTTATGTTGTCCTTCTGTCATTTATTGTATCCTACAATTCTCCATTTACGAATTCTAACCTAAACATGTAAACAAGTCGATTAGGCTACATTGTTGTGATGTCATTTATGACGTGCAAATGACGTGAAAATTACTAACGCTGACAAAACGTAACGTTACTTAGGACCTACACCTGATCAGGCGAATCAACTTTTGTGTCTCCGATGACCCATGATTTTCTTGCTTTAAAAATTTTTCTGCAATTTTCAAAAAATACAAATTGTTTATAAAACAAAATATTTTATTTGTACTACAAAATAATAATAATAATAATTATAATAATAACAATCACAAGTTTATGCACGTGCCGTTTTTGACAAATATTTTTTATTTTGACATTTTGAATCGCCGAATCAAAATCAAAATTGCTTACGAATTAGTATTTGCAAGATTCTAATGACAGGCTGTATTGCAACAACTATTTGCGTCCACTGACAGAAAAATATGACTTTGACGTTTCTGTCAAAATTTTCAGTTAGGTGTCTTGAATCTATTGTATTATTTGCCCAAGCAAATATTTATAGGCACTGTAAAATCTGCTATGTTAGAAAATAAATACGCTAATAATTGTAAATGGCCTTTAATAACTATGTAAAAAATTAATACATTATAATATAAATATATTTGAAAAATAAAAAATACTAAACGAATACAAAATATTAACGTACAATAATTTGAGACAGAATTGTATATGATACGTATCCCTTTTTAATTGAATATAGAACAATGGTAGCAGCAACAATACACCAAACCTGAATTTTAAACAGAATCATTAAAAGATGAGCATCTATAATAAGTCATAATTTTCATTACCTGAAATCCAATGAAAGCTCCGTAAATAAGCCCTCCTATTTTGATATAGCTCACATATCTGTAGGAGCATCCAGTTTTGTACGGTTGACATATGGCAATTTCATTAACGCTTAAGAACGTACGGTATTTATTACAACAGCTCGCTGGGTATGTCCCCGCAAATTTTCTCATCTCTGATGGGTCGTAATATCCACAGCATTTTAACTGGAAATTAATTTTTATATACACACATATGTACTTACATAAAAACGTTTTAGTTATTATTTACACTTTTCTGTATTGTATCTATATATTTCGTGTGTTCCTCAGCTTCGGCTACATCCCAGGGACCCTCAGGCAGAAACGATTGACCATTTTTGATATTACATATAAAACATATTCCTATAACTATTTGCAGAAGTAGGATCACAATAAGCAAAACTGTATACTAAAATATATACATTTATATACGTTTGAATACGATAGGACATGGTTTATGTCATAGTTTTACCAGTTTCAGCATCCATTTCCTTTCATTTTTTGCACCCCAAAATCCAGTAAATGATATTGCGGTAATTACAGGACCCAGGATCAGAAATGCTTTACCAATGACACCTAATTTTGGTTCCTGATAAATTTCAGTAATTGAAAAGTCAATCCAGAAAATAGTTATTTCAATGCTTGACGATAAGTCAAGTGTACCCCATATACCTATTCCAGTTATACCAATACCGGCGATCTACGGAAACAAAATATAAAAGAATAAAAAAAAATTCTTTGGGCGAAAAAAGAGAAATTTTGTTGCAATTTGTGTGTATGAGTCACATTGTTGGAGTTTATTAAAGAAAGAAGGAACAAATATCTTTAAAAAGAATGAATAAGCAGTTGAATTCATAATGTACATCCGACTAACCGTTGCTGTCCTTTTTCAGATACTGAAAACGAAAGTGAACCAGTGGATCTATTAATATATTCGATCTTTCTTTTGATAATTTATTTGGTCGTTTAGAGATAGAGTAATTTCGCTGTCCTATTCTATTCTGAACACCTACACAGTGAAATGAATAATTTGGAGAGCTGGCGAACTTATAATGCTATGCTAATGCTTCTTCCAGGCCGAAGAAGACTTTAACCGTCATAGAACACAATAGGCATTTTGGACAACTGGTTGATATACCCGTCCATGAAGGGGAATCAACCCTCAAGATGGCATTTGTATAATATATGACGAGTTTGACAAACATAAGGAGATGGCTTCGTTGTACATTATGCTGAATCCGCTGCTTCCATGAGTTCAAAAATATATGCGTGCTACTATTGCCAAAAATGACAGAACTCAATTTTTATTAATGATAACTCAATTCCGTGAATTGAAAATATTTTATATTTATTCAATGTAGGTATTTTATAAATCTTTATTCTTATTATATCTGTGAATGGTAATCGAAATAAAAGTTGTCCTCCTCAGGTGCACGAAATTCGCTCTTTTTCCTTTATTACATATTAACGAGAGTTATTTACTCTGATAATTTATTACAATATTATTAAAAATCAAATCTACAAACAGACGAAATAGAAGAATAAAACACAAGATTAGTGAAGTAAGTTTCAAAGAATCAAATTATTGTTGTCTAATGAATGCTGTACGTGTAGCATGGATATGCATTCAGCAAAAGGTCGTAATTTCAAGTATTTAATATAAAAACGAGTTGTAGCTAAGATTTTTACTATATAAACTCGATGATATTAGCAATTCAGATGAGTTGCATTTACGTAATGATATAGTGTAGGATTGTAAACATAGTTGTTTGTTACTAAAACTCACATGGGTATATCAAAAAATAACAACAATGGTATTATAATATAACAATGAAACGTTTATTTAAAACCTACAAGAACTATTCCTCAAAGTAGGTACTGTCCATTCTGTTCAATGCACCCATCACTTTACCAGTAGTTTTTATGTTACTAAGTTGCAGTTGCCTTTTCAACTACTGACGAATTGTCATTTGATTTGCTTTTTGTTCATTTGTCATCATTTTTGGAATCCATCCTACCGCCATCTTCCAATACCCTAAATTTTCATGAATAATGTTTTGAGGGGAACCGTAAGATAAATTAACAATATCAGAAATTCGTTTTATGTTCATCCGGTATCATTTTTTATCAGGTCGTTATTTTTGTGACAGTTTGCGCAGTTTGTGGTCGAGCAGGACGAGGTTCATCTTTAACTGATTCATACATTTTTTATGCCAGTCTAACACTCTACATTGTGATAAACTATTATCGGGATATTAGTTTTGTTGTTGTTGTTGAGTCTCGTATTCTCGTACCTTCTACCATTGATGATTCTACTTATAAGCGGATGCCTATATATAAACGACCCTTTCTTACCAGAGGATAGTTCGGATTGAATAGAAGATTGACGCGCAATATAAATCGTCCAGTAAAAATAAATAAACATATAAATATATTATTAGTTAGTAGTAATGAATAGTATTGTTGTTAATTATATTTTAATATTATAAAGTTGTTCATTAGACAGTAATTTTATTAGTGTTAAATTTTAATTTCGATATAAACAAGTAGTAGTGTTCAATATTATCTCATACACATTAATTCAAACCCTAAAACGTAACAATACATTAGAGATAAGGCTTTCACGTGTAATTTTTTTATATTATAAAGAACCTCTGAAGAAGTTATAGTCTTATTATTTCCATCCTCTTAAAGACTTGGTGTATTTATTTTGAAAACCTGTTTGTTTACATTCTGCGGTTGTAATGTTTTGTAACTAATTACCAGACATATCATCTGACTGGTTTGCAGTAAAAATAATTCGATTTTGATACCTTCAATTTAAAAAATAGTGGTCATGTATGATTACTTTTCAAAATTCAATAAGCAAGTCGGAAGCAAAAATGTAGCCATTGCAGTAAACTTGAACGCCAAACGTCCTTCCAAGAGCACATATATAAGCACAAATAAGGCAAATTATTTCCTGACAATTACTTCTTGACAAGTAGTAATAATGCCAAAATTTGCTAAAATCAGCAATTGATTAGATTTCGTTAAATATGAGTTTATATAATTTCGACACTAAGAAGCATACTGCTACAATCAATGAATTTATAAGTTTACAACCCTGAAACACGAAAGGCGACAGTAAAGAGCTTTTCATTTGATCTCTTGGTATAAATATGCAACGATGTACATATATATGTTCATATTACATTGCGGGTCCGCATATTTTTAGCAGATAAAAATAATAATGACACGTTTCCTGTCATTCGTGCTTGTTAGTTGGTCTTAGTAATTTTTTAGATAAGAATTTGGCAAACGCAATGATAACTGTAAAAAAACAACCACTTGAACGAATTAGGCTATTGAGATCTGCTTAATTAGTTCAACAACATTGATGAATATGTACAGTTACTTACGAAAGCGATTATATATTAACACTAGGTATATATCTTTTTTTGCTATGGTGCACCACTACTGAGATATTCAACCCCGAACAGAATTGGGTAGGTGGTTTTTAATGCAATTATGACGTAATTAACAAAAATAGGTACCTTTTATTGGGATGCTGTGATAAAGTTAATGTACATACGTCATTTGGATAGAACGATTGATGGAACTGTCAAATTAGTATTTCGAAATTACAAGCTATTATAATCTCCATAATAATAAGTTTTCCCGTTCTAATTACATGCTATTTTGTTTGTATTTGTAGTGGTTACAGATATTTGATTTATTTGTTATTGGTATTCTGTGTATTACATACTTTCATTAGTTGCTTAGTTTAATAAAAATGGAATACACAACAGATATGCAGTTAATGTACGGACTAGCTTCCGTTAGAGAATCTTTAATTCGACGTATCCAAGAGTGCATTCGAGACCAAGAAATCTAATGTGCGGCCTTATTATTAATTTTTATAAATAATTGGATAAATTATTAATTATGGTATTTCTTTCAAGTAGATTTTAATGCGTATTGAAACAAAATGTTACCTACCTATTTTCCTTAAACTTATTTTTTCTCGGAAACAGAGCATGGAAATCCATTAAGAGTACATTTTTCTCACTTAAGGTCCAAGGAATAGTAAAACACTTATTGGGGAGTAAAGAAACTACACACCTTAAAATGTGATGAAAGAAATACATAATTTTATTTAAAAAACCACCTAGCCAACTATACGTTTAGAGTTGAATATCTCAGCAGTGGTGCACCCTAGCAAAAAAAGATATATAGACATACAGTGTTATTTTTACATAAACTTTATATATCCGAGATATTGCTCACATATTCGTGGACACCCTGTATACAGTCACATATTCTAAGGAGTGATTGCAAAGACAAAAACACGATTTACGTTTGTAAATCATAATAAAACTCCGATATCATAATTGCCAACTAAAATGCATCGAAAGTCATCTAAACATTGCATAATATGTAATTGGTTGATTACATAAAATGTAATTGGCTAACGATGCAGACGAGGGTGGATTTGTTTTGTAGAAAGATTATACATCTATTTATCATTATCGAATAATTTCCAAATAAGTGGGCTCTTTTTAAAAATATATTTCCCGTATACTTATACAAACGGCTGAAAGCTGTTGTGTACATACAAACAATACTACGGACTTAAACGCAACAAATTTTTACATCGATCAAAGCCAATCTATTTATAAGCTTACCAAAAAGATGGTACTTATTCCTAGCAGGATTGCCTTCCATGAGTCTGTAAAAAAAGGCATATTTTTCCAAGGTTTATCACAACACCCGACTACAATATATGTAGTTAGGAATAAGATGCCTTCTTTTGGCGTAGAACTGCGCCCGGTTTTTGCTATATACAAACTTAGACGCTACACCTGGATAGATAAGTAACAATGAATGATGATAAGTGATAGTAGCAGTTTGATAAAAAAAATCACGCAGATCGAATATCTTTTAATTTTTTATTAATGAAAGTGAGTATTTCGATCTTGTAAGTTCAACTAAAAATGCAATAACACAACAACAAGCATATAAGATAAGATAATTCGGGTGTATCAAAATACGCAATCAGAGACAAAAGAGTAGTATAGTGATATTAGAAGTGTTAACCCAGAAAGAATCATTTGTGTAACTTGATTTTTTGATATTCGCGTTTAAAGTGTACTTTCATGGAATTTTCCAAGTTTTCTTTTCGCAACATTCCATCACTCCGCAACATCCCGTAGTATATACCACCACCTTCCATCATTTCCGGACATATTCGAAAGTATTCCGCCGCGCCGGTTTCTTGCCTTGGAATGATCCGTTCTTGAAAATGAAATCAAAATAAATATTTTATGTACCAAAAATAAATTTACTTTAATTTAAAGCTTCAGATAACTATATTTAGGCAGCAATTCTAACTCTTGGGCGTCCGTCCTCCTTTGTATTCTTGAAGCAAAATATAAGGTCTTGCTGATGAGAAGACTCTGAAAAGAAAACCTCATTTTTCGACCACAAATTGATTAGTACAACACAATCTTCTTGATTTCTATTTAAGAAAGCAAAATTGGAAAAACTAAATTACCTTAAGAAAAAATTACATACTTACATGTATCACTAATGGTACAGCTACAGTTACTACCCAGGTAGCAGTAATAAAGTACGACATTCGTACACAATTCCTCTAATATCTTATTTTCTTTACTCTAATTTTTATTTCTTTACTCTAATTTTTATTTCTTTACTCTAATTTTCATTCTAAATAATAAATAATTTCAAATGTAGCTGAAAGCCTACATAATGTGATTCATGACAGTATTGTTGCTACCATTACTGGATGGTAGTCTTAGTGTACAGTTAGTAACATTTCGTTCTATATATAGATTTTCTATGGTGACAATTAATTATTTGTGCAATCTAAAGTCCTTCTTCTTATCCGGGTGAAATGCTCTTCGTTTGGTAAATAATATTAAAAAAAATGTTCAATTTCGAAGTTACATGATTAATATCATTCAGTAGTGGTATCTTTTCTGTATCCACAAACGATTAGATTCGTATATCTTTAAATGTTCTTTATAATAAAACAGAAGATAAGCAAAATATATTAGGAATATGATGAATATTTTATGTGGAGAAAAAGATTACTTCGAATTAAATTTTGGAATTATCGCATGTATCAATTGATCGTAACTCTTCCATCCTCTCCTCTCGTTCTATTATTGCAGCAAAGTAGAAGGCCGCAATGACGAGTACAATCTAAAAAAAACCATTTTAGTTGATTATCAGAAACATTACAATTTTTTAACATATAACTATTCGTACATACTCTATTACAAAAAATAATAAATTTCCTAACAGATATCTAACAGAAAAAAGAACTCTAATCAATAAAATAAAAAAGATAAGGCAAACACAATAAGTACATAGTACTAAAACAAAATACAAAAAGAGGTAACAATAAATAAGAAATAAAATAAATAAAATTTAGATTAAATAATAGGCAAACAAAAAATAAAACTAAATAATATAGGTATGTATATAAAATAAGTAATAAAATAATCAAAATTATTTTAGTATATAATACATAATTAAAATAAATAAAATTCTATGAAAAAATAAAATTGTCTAAGAAAATAATTAATATTTTGAAACAAACCCTTCTATCTTCTTTCCATAGATACATCATATGTGTATGTAAGTACATCTCCAGATTGGACCCAACAATGATTGTCTGATGTTTTTCAAACCACTCTAGCACTACCCCCGCAGTGTGGATAGCACTATTGTGGTGAGCACTTCTTCCTTTATTAGCATAAGCTAAAGGAAGAATGTATTTTTCTCAAAGATAGATGTATTGATTACTGGAACAAAATCTCTTAGCTCAAGACTGCTTATCCACGCCCAATATGCTGCCGAAACTCGTTCGCTAGACGTTAGTTTAATAACATTTATCTGTTCGTATCAAGTTTTTGCTGTTTTATATACGAGCATTTTGATATTTTGATCTAATCCAAGTGGTTTTTCATCAGAAAAAACTATGTACATCGGTTCAATGAAAATGCAAATGTTGGACTGAAAAATGTCGGCGACGTACTTACATATACCACTCTCATTTAGTTTTTTTATAACGGATTTGTTAGATATTTGCAGTTGTGTAGCTTCTTTAAATTTTCTGGAACAGTGAGAGGGATTTTCGTAATTTGATGTTTTTTTTATAAACAGCTCTAACTCCTAAACAAACTTGGTTTAGAAAAATGCACTTATTGTTCCATCAAATGCATCTTACCTATCACATGTCTAATTCTTAAGTGATGCCGCTAGAGCGCGCTAAAGATCGCATTAGTTTTATTTCAAAATCGATCCTTTTTCCTTGGGCTCCTATACGTTTTTTCTATTTTTTGGAACTAAAATACTTTTATTATTTAAAATTGATTAAACCGTGAAATTTTATCATTGAATCTTGGAAAAAAGACAATTAAACAACAACAAAATACCGGTGTAATAGCGTTTTTTTTTAAATTATACGATAACAAAATTTTCTTTCTTCGATATTTCAAACTACGAATAAGATATCGAGATACTATCACTATCCTATTTAGGTATCATTTCACTACATTTTTATCGAAAAAAGTCATATCATTGCGATTAATTTTTTTGAGAATTTTGCAATTTTCTGTTATTATATCGAAAAGCGCGCTCTAGCGGCATCACTTAGACACATCATATAGGCATATTTTGGCGACGAACGCGGTTCGTATGGTTTTGGAAGCTTTCGTTTTGGCGATGAACTTATGACGTCACATTGAACACGGTTCGACGAACACATGGACACAGGTTGAGAGGAGTGTTTGAAATCTGCGTTCGTTAATATTGACGTTTCTAGATAAAATCCGTACAATACAGATGGCGTCAAGTCGAGTTTTTACATTCAGTTTGAGGTTATTACAGGTTATTGTTCATATTATTGGTACTCATCATATTAAATATATTATAAAAACTATAAAATCATGGAAATGCCAATACCAAAGGATGCGTACGTTATCGATTTTAAAGAGGGTTGTTATATTGTTGAAACATTTTTAAGAAATCTGTATTTAAATAATGTGGCAACCATTCTTCATGCATTCTTCATAATAGTGCGTTTTTCATGAATAATGCTTTTGCTTTTTTTTGAAAACTTGCCGTTTTCACAAAATTTTCTCCAGCTTGTTTAATATCGTCTTGCATTACAATGCTACAATTGTCCTCACCATATATTTCATTCGCAATTATATACTATGTTAAGAGCTTTTGAATTAATTTTTGAATAAGTTCGGTAACTGTCAATAATTTTAATAACAAAAGCTTAGGTTAGTTTTTTCAGTGAATGGAGCATAATTAGGAACACCACGTTTTCGCGCAAACTAACATGATGTCATCATTTCATTAACCGTGTTCAAAAATTTTATGAACCGCGTTCGTCGCCAAAATACGCCTTATGTAAGATCAGGATACACAGATAGAGGTATGCCGACGCGCATCGTATGTATATGTCATTGCGAAGCATTAATTGTAAAATACAAATCCCGCCTACGAAACCAGCGATTTTAACCTCTATTGAAATAAATTTCATATGTAATTTGTCTCGCACTGACGTCATGCGCGGCTTCGACGATATTTGGTTTTGAAACGAGCATACCTCTATCTGTGTATCCTGGGTAACATCCATTTGATGGAACAATAGATGCTTTTCCAACTAGACAAAGTTTGTTAAAATCTGTTCAGTCGTTTCGAGTTACAGCTGTTTATTTTAAAAAAAACATCAAATTACCCCCCACTACTTTATTTTACCGGATACGTCAAAAAGTATTAAATAAAAATTTACTCGAATTAAGCTTAGCTTTAAAAAGCACACATTGTTTTAGAAATATAAAAATTTAAAATGACGGTTACGCTCTCGGGCGATCATCTTGGAAATCTAACAATTTTCCACGGTCTTCTTTGGTCCACTTTCGTAATGTATTTTTTCTCAAGAAGTCTCTTGGACGAATAGTTTACGAGATACAGCATTTTGCATTCTTAGTTGGCCACACTACACTTTTGACTCCCAAAATAATGAAATATTGCATATAAATTTTTGTTATCCATCAATCAACAAGGACAAATCGTTAAAAACATCGTTAATCGGATACTTATAAATATTATTTGTTATACCATGATCGAAATATACGCAGATTGAATTTTAATTATGTACAAATCTATCCGGGCGGTCGCTACAATGCTATTCCTAAGTCAATTATTTATTTATTCTGTATAAAGTTTCGGGAGAAACAATCAACTATTCAAATTGTATTCGTATGTTTAACAGGACATAGCTGTCGGCATTACAATTGCCTTTAGTGGTTTGTGTGTTAACATTTTTCTGCCTGATTAATACTCGAATTTATTTTACGGCATATCGATTCATTTCTTATGTCGCAGATATTGAGTGGGTATGTACATGTATGGATTGGCAAATTACGAACGTATTGTATTATTTGTATTGCGTGCGAGTTGAAAATATCACAACTGACAACCTTTAGAAGTCACAAAGTCATTTATACATCATTAGTTCATCGATTTATTGTGCATTAATTTGGCGGAATAATCCCATTTGTTACGTTCATATACATGACGTCTCAGCGAGACTATTCATTAGAAGTTTATGGGGTTCTGTCCAAAATATAAATTTGAACATTCATAATTAGGTATATACAATCGATTGTAATCTCTTCCATTAAAATATTTTTAGATTTCTATCGCTTCCGGTTGAACCGGAAATCGATATCAACTTTGTTATTTTAAACAGAACACTATATGTATATTTTTAAATATTTGGATTTATCTATTGTTAAGCTTCACGAATACTTTTACTTTTTGCAATTTGATTTGGGCGTTTTCCAGTTATTCGATTTTCTCTATAAAAAATTGCTGTGTAGCAGACATTTATTGAAATCGATAGTTGAGAAGATAATTAGGTCTTTTTTGAAAAATGCACATGTAATTTACCAATACATATCTACTTGCCTAGTGTGCCATGGAAAACAAGCGTTCTCAAAGACTTATTGTCAAAGTCTATAGCGTTTAATTTAAAATAACAAAGTTGATGCCAATTTCCGGTACAAGCGGAAGCGCTAGAAATCTAAAAATATTTTAATTAAAGATAACGCAATCGATTGTATGTACTTCTGAATTTTCAAATTCATATTTTAGCCAGAACCCCATAAACTTCTAATGAACAGTCTCGCTGAGACGCCTGCAATACAGACGTAATAAATATGGTATCAATTCGACAAAAAAACTGAACTCATTTTGAAGACATTATCACTCATTTTGTTACGTAGGCACGTGTTACGTTTATTTTACAGTGTTTTAAGTCAAAACGCCACTATTCCTAGCTTTTATTTAAAAAGGTAAAATTGAGGTTAGCAGTTTTTAGCGCTAATTGAATTAATCTAAAATAATAGTAAACTCACCGCTAAAACCAACTCAATAGAAATCATCACCCAAAGGACAGTAAAAAACGACGAAAGAGCGTTCTTCATTTGTTCTCGTCTTTCGTTACTCATGAGCGATCGGTTAGTAAGTGCAGTTAAATTACTTGCAGATGCAGCCAGAATTCCAACCAGAATACACTTCAATATCAATAAAACTATCATAATCGCACCATACTGCAAATAAAATGATATTAGTTAGAGAGAATATCCCATGAAATGTATGAAACAGCTTAAGGATGTGTTCAGAAGCAATTTCAAATAAAATATGTCTGATGCATATATTCCCCGGTATATCTAAAACTTCAATTGTTTGTAGATCATTTACGACAGAATTTTAGACATATGTATGCTAGACATTTTTAATTTAAAATTGCTTGCCATGACAGTTATATAACGGAATACCCTGTACACAAGGTCGAAGATCTACTAGCAGATTTTCCATTGTAGAATGGATAAAATTAGATACAGAAAGTTTCAGACAGAAATATTGTACTAGAAGAACTAAATTTGAGGAAAACTATCAATTTTAGAGTATCAATTAGTTATACGTTTTTTTTTTTTTTGATAAAAATATCGAAAGTTATTTAAAAAAGACAGGATATTCAATTTAAAGAAAACAAAGAATGTTGGTTCGTTACTTGGTTACGGGACACCCTAAAATCTATGCCATTTTATAATAATTTGCTTACAGTTTTTAATAACTGCGGACTTTCTCGACGTGCTGCATTAAATCCAAGAATGCAGCAGCATAGTGTTATCATTGCTCCTATAGTTTGTGTTGTCATGTCACTGTCTCTTGCGAATCCGTAGACTACCGAACAAACCGCCATTAACGCCAATAGCTATAAATATTAATTTTTTTTAATCATTAGTAAGTAATGAATTTCGTAACTAAAGTTCAAAGTACACAAATGAAAATGTCAATATAGCAATGTGAGATAATGTGAGCGCTTTTGCGAAACTATCGTTTCGGCCCAAAACATTTTATTAAAGATTCAATGTTTTTTTCCATTTTGATGGTACCTAATCGATCGCCATCGTTTTGTTGGAAATGTCTGGCTATAAAATTATTTTCACTGCTACTTGATCCATGTCTGGGCCTCGCCTACATAACGCAGTAAAATGTCGTTTGGATTTCGGTTGTATAAGACGAAATTGTCACACGACTGCGTTTATAAACCATTATGACCAAACACGACAGCTACCTTGCTTATGGCTTTCTGAAACGCAAATGACGTTTAACATCGAAACCACTGAACCAAATTTATGATTATTAGAATATGACGGAATTTCAGTTTCTTATCTTTTAACACCATAGTGTCGATTTTCCAATTTTTTCGTGTGTGGCGGCATCTTTAGTTCATTCCGATAGTACTTAGCAAGCTTAACCTTGATCTGAGTAGAAAAGAATAGGTACTTAATGAGTAGATGAAATTTTCCTCTTCTTTCTTTTTTCGCCGAAAATGCGGAATTACTCATCAGAAGGCTTTCCCCTTATCGGGGCTTTTTCATTGAGTTTTTACTAGATTTTTTGGTTATAATTAGTTGGCGAATTGGCCTCATTTCGGATAATAAAACGCCTTCCTCTTCTGATATTTGTTGATGTTCTGATGTCTGAATAGTTAGCCTTAACGCAGCTAGGCTCACCAGTTTGAGCCGCTTGTAAAAGTTCAATTTTTGAACATCCATGTTTGATGTCTATGCCTTTGTTGATATTACAAACCAGTCAAAAATTATCTGTAACACCAAAGTCATGGTTTGAAAAAGGAAAACATTTTGAGCTTAACAACCTACTCCAGCTTCTGTGAAAGTGGCCATCTTTACATATGCAGCATTAAACTGTTTTGCTAAATCATAGTGAGTGATTTTCTTATAAAGATTAAATTATAGCAAATGATGATATTCCCTGTTGTACAGATTTTTTAACGAACCACGAAAAGCCCAATCGAGAGGCTGTAGACATATATTTTTTGGTAGTAATAACACCTTACCGTCCACAGATGACTTTGAAAGACCTTGCGGAATCGAGTCGAATGACATTAGGGACTGTACGAAGCTACTAAGTCGCTGCGTGTACTAAACTTATATAAAAGTAAACAGAAAGACTTCAGAAAAAAATTCTTAACGCTAAAATTGCAAATAATAGTTTTTATATATGTATTAGCATCTTCAGAACTGTATGCGATGTCATCAAACGTGAAACGGGGAGTATAGTTCGTACTAATGATAATATACTTTCGATATCTTCAAACCATCTGCTGGCCTTGATGAAATACCAGTAGGGTGTGAATTGCTGTATCTTCTGAGATTAGTTCTCCAATACGCAAAATGATTAACCTGATGATGGTGACTGGTATTTTCCCAAATTTGCCTAAGGAACCAAAATGGTGCCGGTTTTTAAGAAGGAAGACATACATGGCGTCGATAATTAGAGACCCGTTTCAGTTCTTTCTACGTTCTCTAAAGTGTTTGAACGAGTACTGTACAATAGAATTCTATTATATGCAGCGAAGTTTGAGCTGCTAACTAAAAATCAGTTTGGATTCTTGCCCAGGGTTTCCGGTGAGGATGCTATATTTAACGCTTTGAACGGAATTGGCAAATCATTGGAGCTGAATAGAGTGGCTGGTGTATTTTCCGATCTTTCTAAGGCATTCGACACAGTTAGTCACATCAGTCTGTTGCAAAAACTTGAGTTGTGAGGATTTATGGTACTACCTTTACATTTAATGCAATAATACCTTACTGACAGAAAACAATGTATTGTAAACTATGATAAAACACATCAATCAATTTTGTCGTCTGCGAAGTTTGTTTTGTGTGGCATTTCGCAAGGCTCAATTTTGGCCCCCCCCATACATTGGAGTACCAACTTATCAATATGCTAATGACACCATTTGTCTTCTTGTCCATATATGTATATATACAGGGTGGGGCACCACATTCCCGTCGGTTTATATACGAGAAATGGTAAAGTATTTTAAAAATATTTTTACTAAAGGTTGTGTAGGTTCATTAGGAGCACATTTTAAAATTATTTGGAAATATACAGGGTGATCCAAAAAAAAGTTACGTACCAAAGTTATGAAAATTTAAATGGAACGCCCTGTATATTTGTGCATATTTTGATACTGTAGGGTAAATAAAGGCTACTTCCTGTTATATTCCCTATACCTAACTCAACCGGTTTTCGAGATATTTTAATATTGTTGAAAATGTAGATAAAAATTTAAGAGGCATTTCTGTTTTACATGATTGAGCTAAATATTTTAAATTCTGTTTATTGTTTATTCAAAGGATTAAACTTTATAACTAATTAAAGTTGATATCTAA
>ML219635.1:38584-54008 GCA_004785975.1 Popillia japonica | reverse complement strand
AAAGGATTAAACTTTATAACTAATTAAAGTTGATATCTAGAAATTATGTACGGTGTCTAAAAACAAGATTTCTTTTTGGTTGAGTGTTATAGGCAAGTAATTGTCTTATGTTAAATGGAACACCCTGTATTTATGACCACATTTAGATTCTAATTTCAATTGTTTTTAAAACTGTACTAGGGTTCCCTATACCCATCTCTTCTAGTTTTCTAGTAATTTACAGTTTTTGATTTTAAACATTAATTTCCTACCATTTAATTCTCAAAAGACGGAAATTGCTTGCTAGCATCAAGAGTTTATGCTCAAAAATATCTTAACAGGCGTCATCCTGACAGGCGGTCATTAGAAAATTTATTGCAAGTTCTCCGGAAAACAGGAAGCGTGAGTTATAAGAAGCCAGAAGGGCAGAGACCTGTTACGGGCAATGCACAAAATGAGTATGTTGTTATCGCCTCTCTGGTAGAAATTCCACATACAAGTCAACGTAAAATAGGTGAAAACATTGGAATCAGGAGGCGAAGCGCTTGAAGAATTACGAAAAAAACACAATTTTTTTCCGTATCGTATTCAATTACACCAGGAACTTTTGGAGCCAGATTACGATCGACGAGTCGACTTTTGTTTGTGGGTTCTAGAAAGACTTAGTGATGACGAAAATTTCTTAGATTTTGTTCTTTTCTCGGATGAGTTGTCATTCCACAATAATGGATTAGTATTAATAGTCACAATTTTCATTTCTACAGTGAGGAAAATCCCCATCTTTTTAGAACTAGCGACAGGCAACATAGACGACGTGTCAATGTGTGGGGTGGAATAATTGGAACGCTGGTGATAGGTTCTTTCTTTTTTGATGGTCTCTTAAATGGCGCCATGTTTCTTCGACTTTTAAGAGAACATTTGCCTGTACTTTTGGAAGATGTACCACTTGATATTAGACAGAGGATGTGGTTACAATTAGATGGTGCGCCAGCACATTTTCATATTGACGTTAGAAATTAATTGGATAGGCAATATCCCAAGAGGTTAATTGGACGCGGCGGCCCTCAGCATTGGCCAGCAAGATCCGCAGACCTAAGCCCCCTGGGGGTATATTAAAGATAGAGTGTACGGTATACCACCAACTACATCTGACTTTATGAGAGAACGAACAAGAATAGCGTTTCGTTCTATAGCACCAAAAATTTTAACCAAAGTGAAGCAGTCTTTTCAAGAGAAAATTCGTTTATGCCTTAAAACTGATGGACATCATTTCGAGCATTTGTTAACATACTACTTTTTTTTACTGTTTAATGTTATTTGTTTAATAAAGTTTTATTTACTTAGTTAAGAGGTTTTTTCATTATTGTGAAACGAAACCATTAGGATACCTACTGTGAGAACTAACATTATGGTTAAATCACCTGTGTACCATATGAGCACAAATTTTAATAAAATTTATGATAGATCAGAATAACAAGTAGTGTTAGTTATTAATTTCGAAGTTAGGTTACTTTATTGTGTTGTTGATTACTACATTATTTTTGTACTCTGATGTATATTTTCTTTAATTTTTTCTCTTTATTCCTATAATTTCCTATAATACAATTATAATTTTATTTGTTTAGTAGTGAGTAAGTTTTGTTTTGTTTTAAATGTACACTGAACTCCGATAACATTTTATTGGTATAAATTTATATCCTGTAATTGGCTGTATGCTGTTGGATAAATAAATAAATATTATTATTATTATTATTATTATTATTAAACCAATCAAACGATTAGTTTAATAGGTATTTAGCCATTTGTTTCCATCAAAACCTACTTTTGAGAATTAAATGGTAGGAAATTAATGTTTAGAATCAAAAACTATAAATTACTAAAAAACTAGAAGAGATGGGTATAGGGAACCCTAGTACAGTTTTAGAAACAATTGAAATTAGAATCTAAATGTGGTCATAAATACAGGGTGTTCCATTTAACATAAGACAATTACTTGCCTATAACACTCAACCAAAAAGAAATTTTGTTTTTAGACACCGTATATAATTTCTAGATATCAACTTTAATTAGTTATCAAGTTTAATCCTTTGAATAAACAATAAACACAATTTAAAATATTTAGCTCAATCATGTAAAACAGAAATGCCTCTTAAATTTTTATCTACATTTTCAAAAATATTAAAATTTCTCGAAAACCGGTTGAGTTAGTTATAGGGAATATAACAGTAAGTAGCCTTTATTTATCCTACAGTATCAAAATATGCACGAATATACAGGGTGTTCCATTTAAATTTTCATAACTTTGGTACGCAACTTTTTTTTGGATCACCCTGTATATTTCAAAATAAGTTTAAAATGTCCTCCTAATGAACCTACACAACCTTTAGTAAAAACATTTTTAAAATTCTTTACCATTTCTCGTATATAAACCGACGGGAATGTGGTGCCCCTCCCTGTATATCTGGGCAACGCCGTTGTGAGTAGGAGAAATAACCAAAAAAGCGAAATAATTGTCTTTTTTCCTCGTGCTGCCAATGAATCCCCTATATTAGAAAATAAATGGAAAATCTTTGGCTCAAGAGCAAGATGTTAGATACCCAGCAGTAATCCTTGATGCTTCACTGCGGTGAACTGAGTTCACAAAGATTCTGCTAAATAAATTAAATCAACTTGATTTTGCTTTGTTTAGTATTCGGAAATCGGTGAGCATAGAAGTAGTAAAATCTTTTTACTTCGGATGCGTTCAATCAAGGCTAACGTACGGAATAATATTTTGGGAGTCTTCTTGTTCATTTGGGAAGATTTTTGTATTGCAAAAGAAATTCATTAGATATATGGTAGCTGCTTGTTATTCTACTTCATGCAAACCTGATTTCAAAATTAAATCCAACAATGAAATTTCAAATTCAATGTGCACACGTCACGGTTATAATTTTTCAGTACCCAAACACAACGTAACATTAACAGAAAAAGGGCCCAGCTACACAGTAATAAAAGTATTAAATAAATTACCAATGGATAATCATAATAGACCACATCTTCATTCCTTTAAAACAGATTTAATGTCTTATTTATTGCACCATGCTTTTTACAGTCTATATGAGTACTTCTGTGTTTGATCGTGGTTGTAAATATTGTATTGCGTTGCTTTTATAGTCATGTGTTGTAATTGACTATAGCGTTAGTTACATATGTATTGCTGACGTTTATATTTATATTTTTTGTATGTATGTATACTGTCTGTATGATTTGTATGACAATTGTCGATGTCTTTAACTGACAAATATAACAAATAAATGATAATAAATAATAATAATAATAGTTTTTATTGGCGACGAAAACGTACATTCTAGATATAAAAAAGTGTTTAACCTACATATTTCATGAATAACTCTCCGCCAATACAACTGTTTTTTGAGTAAGAACATTTTGAACATTTTGACAACTTTTTTACATCACGCAAGCTGCATATTACCATAAGTTAAAATAATAACGAAATATTGTTCTAATTGTGTTACCTATATTAAGAATTGGCCGCATACCACAATAGAATAATTACTAACACAAGGTCGAATAATTAATCCCAATTTTTGTGAGAATTGCAGTTTTTAGTTAAGACCGTCGTATTTGACTCCTCCAAATTGTTAGTTGCTCAGAATGATTAGGAACAGTATTAATAAAAACTGATGTGAACCATAATGCTGACACAATTGCAAGAATATTTGAATACAAACTCGTGCACAGTAAGACATTCAGTATATCCTTGACAGACGCAGTATCAGTGCACACATTTTGCGACATTGGCACATGTATGTAATTAAGCCGATTATTTGAATGGTTTCTTTAATGTAAAACTGACTGAATATATTTTGTTTTAAATACATATTGAGATTTGCTATGAAAAGTCAAAATGCATCTATACGAATTTGTAAAGAAATTAAAAGAATAATTTATCATTGAAAGCGTTAGCTGTGGCAACATGGCCAGCTGTCAAACGGTATTTTACTTTCCCTAACTCATAATTTTTCGAAACAAAAATGTATGTAGGTATATTCATAGACATGGATAATCTCGAGTAGTGAGATATGTAATAACTGAAACCTAATCTCTGAATGTACAGAATATTAATTTGGCTACCACGTCTTAGAAATTTCAACTTTTCATTACGCCAACGTTTTGTGGCCGTTTTATACTGCAAAAAGAACATTTTCTACTCTTAATTGTAAATCTAATTTCTGTTAGTTTTGCCTAATGTATAAAATATATCAATTGTTTTCTCCTTTGAATGTCTTGCTACGCCATTTCATCCTACACCGGTTTTAGGGGTGTAATGCCATTACCATTACACATATTACTTGTCATCATGTGGGACTTATTTGAGAAGTCCTTAAACGTATGTTTATGTTTTGCAATATATTAAGCAGAATATAAAAATGTAATTCATACATGGACCTTACTGAACTCCGCGCCATACCGCAAAGTATTAATTTCCCGATTTTGGCATAACTTTTTCGAAACAGGAGCTGTTAGCAGAAAACAATGGCAAGACCAACCAGCATCAACAACACCAACGGATGGTTAGTAGGTACTTCTTATAAATTGTCAAATGGAAATTAAACTTTAAATGCAATCCAATTTCGAAATGAGTTAGCCCTTGCTACTAGGAGATTGATGTCAACAGAAACAATAAGAAATCGTCTTCATGACGTGGGTGTCTCTGCACGAAGACTAATGATATCCATTCTACTTACCACATGCATAAGAAATTACATACATAGGTATATAGAATGTAAGTAGAGAAGCATATGTCAAATGAGATAGAGTCAGGTCAAGTCTGTTTAATGACAAATCTATATCCCGTGTGCTGCTAGATAACTTCTTTGATTTGGTGTGAATTAGGAACGCAAAATGTCTCTCTAGTTATACGGGAAAAACACTGAGATCGTTTGATCTCCAATATAGAGGAGATGCGGGGGAATTTATTTATAGATTTGACAGTGGATATCGAGAAAATATTGTCTACAATTGATTTGAAAATGTAGGAAATGGGCTGGCCAACCAATTTTCCAGACAATAATCCTATCTAAATTGTCTAGAATGCATTAGGAAAACAATTTTTGTATCTCGTTCCGTTTCAGAACTTGAAATTGTTCTTAGAGCAGAGTTCGGAAATTTTGCTCATGAATTATTTGATAATTTAATTCTCCAGAGCAGAATGATGTCAAGCATGATGACGCAATGGGAAAAAGACGCAGCTAGTGAAGTAAAATATCTGGACTTTTTTTAGATCAAAATCTTACTCCAACAACGTCGGAAAGCGCCACAAACACACTGCTGAACTTCTGTGACCTTTTGGACAAAACCCGGAAAGAAACCTCTGAGATGGTTCTTTAGACCTGAATCAGATCTATGTATGTTCATATACAGATCATTGGTATGGGTATTTAGAAGTTTGGAGATTAATTGGGACTAAAAGAATAAGGGTAGCCACAATAGATCTTATCGGTTGCAGTGAAGAGAGGAAGTCTGACCAACCCACTAACAATCTAATCTCACTATAAACGTTCGTGTTGGCATTCTACTAATGATTGGTTCCAGTGATCGTATTAGAACACAGAAAGAAATAGTAAAAGCGATTTATTTAATAATTTGCACGAATTTCGTCATTCAATAACAGGATCTTCTAACAACATGTGTCTTTTCTGTTAGAAAACATTTTCTTTAAGATGATTTAAATTCTGTGATTTATATTAAATAACTGCGCAATCTGGACGAGTTACGACAGATAATTGTTGAGAAAATCCAATTATGTAATTGGTGGAGACTTTGATAAATGTCATTCAAGAATTTGTTTACAAAATTGCGTATTGTCAAGGCCTGAATCGTCTTTACTGAAATTGATTTTGTTTATTCCGGGTTTTTAGTTCCCAATAAAGTTTTTGTTGTTTGTTCTAATTAAATATTTTTGTCATTGCTGAACTCACAATAAAAGAAATTAAAATAAGTGTATACATATTGTTATGTTGCTTTATATTGAAATAATAATAAACACTAATTATTATTATTATTACTACTACTATCTCCTTACTCGTATTATGAGTGTTAATTTAAAATTAAAAAAAACTATTAAATTAAATTAAATTAAATAATTCTATTAATGGATGAATGAATTAATTAGTTAAAAAAAATAAAAAAACTCCAGCCAACGGCGTGCACAGTGAAAAATTAAAAAACCCAGATTATAATGTGAAAAATGTTATTCCTCAAAATTTATTGTAAAAACACATCACAAACACACACAATATATAATTACATTCATTTCGACACAACAACCAGAAATTTCAAGCTGGAATTACAAAAATCATCTTTAAAAATATCAAGCAGTACATTCGGTAATTTAAGGAGTGGTAGGCCTTGGTGAAACGGAAAAACAAAAGGGAGGGAACAGTTACTTACAAGTTTTGAAGACTGACAGAAAAAAGAAGTCACAAAAACGTATGTGAACAAAATACATCGTTTAAGAAGCAATTAAAAGTTTAAAAGTGCCCCTTAGAACTTCAACCATCCATATTGAAACAGTGAAAGAAAACCTGAGAGAGGAATAAAAAGATTTGAAACGGCACTGAGATTACAACGCGCACAAGAGGACATAGGATACAAAAACACACACAACATGGCAACATTTAATTAAATTGGGAAATTACAAGGTAAGGGCAGAGGGTGGGTTGTTATAGTTAATCATTGTAAAACATTTATATTCACATTATAATCTGGTTTTTTCTAAACAGTTCATATTTTTATTTGCGTCATTAGTGACACAGAACAATATATTAAACATATTTGGATAGATATATATATTTGCCTAACTTTATAATATACCTATGTAACTTGCTTATATTAATCTGTTAATACACCCAACCAGAAGATAGAAACATAAAAATTTTAAATTAAAATATTTATTATTTAATTCATCCAATCACGTAACATAACAAATTTTTGATTATCAAAAAATGAAAAATTTTTCAAAAAAATACATACTTACCACATTCACAATCATAAGGTAGGCTTTCGCGGCATTTGCTAATCCTCGGCGTTCCATGATGCTGTTGAACTATTGTTGTTGTTGTGCTGCTGACACTTGCGAGATGTTCGCCTAGCCAGTATGAAAGCAAATTAAAAACTATGTAGTTTAGTTTAGTCAACTCCCGTGCGTTCTAACATTGTTTCACCACGCCCACTATATTGAAATAAAAACCAAGAGACTATTTTGTAATAAGACTTTCATTAGGACTATCTTCTTTTGTAGTAAACTTTTCTTTATGTACGCTAAATTGTTACTTGACGTACAACAGCAAAAAGAAGTGTCTCAAAGAGACGAATCTTTTGATACAAAACTCAGCTCTCTATCTGATTTCTCGTCATTAATGTTTTAGATGGTTTCCACGTGTAGCAAATATTAGAACCCATTAATTATTTTACATGTAGAATAGAATTACATGTTGAAATATGTAGACGATTTCTGGTTTTAGTTTTTATAAGGTTATATTGCGAAAAGGACCGTTCGGCGACAGCTGAGGAATGAGGTAAACATAATAACGATCTCATGAGTTCATTTAAATTTGGAAACATCTCTTCATCCATAGCATTTTTCATGTTCATTATGTAATTCCAGAAATCGTCGTAACTATTCTGTGAAACAGTTTTCAGTTCTACTATATCTGGTAACAATCTCCATTCGTTGAAAATTCAATTTCTTTACTAATTGAGGGAAATATTTATTGACAGATACTAATGACGGCTCATTGCCAGATATAGCAGTCTTAGGACTGAATTTAGCCATTAGTTTTAATACTATTGTTAAAATCAAATCTATTCTTAATTTGGTTACTTAATTCTATATAATAGTTTAGAGCATTTAGTCTAAAGTTGTGAAACGCAGTGACGTTTATTTCTTTATTGGCTTCAAGGCTTCAAGTATAATTCAACTTGTGCTCCAAAATATATTCTTTCAATAGCAATAACATTGTGAGGATTAGATTATCCAAATAATTAAAGATCCCCGTGATACTAGAATTCGATTTACAACTGCCTGTAACAAATAATACAATGTAGGTACACACTACTAAATATTTTGAAAAACTGAACACATACCTGCAACGACAGCCATCTTGTTTGGCTTGACCTTAGCATTTTGTAAGGTTTGGAATTTACGAATTCTTGATATTCACGAAATTCATCAATTCGTTTACTCCTATAATGAGGGTTTCCGGGTGTTGACCGTGTCATGGTTAGTAAAATATATACAGTACAAAATAAAAATAAAATGCACAAGATATACAATAAACTCGACGTTTTGCTACTAATGTAAGTGGCTTCTTCAGGAGCAAAGAGGTTAACTGGGTGGGTACCAGAAGTGCACGGTAACTCGACGTGTCAACCACGCTAGAGGCGAAAACCTTCTGTCAGAAATGGTCTTTTTGCAGCACAAAACGGCACAAAATAAACACAAAAAGATAGCGTGCACGAAATTTCGAAATGTCGAGGTGGCAGGGCTGGCGACATGGCAGGTCCGGATTTTGAAATCGCTATAACTCCTTTAATATGAAAGCACAAAATTTTCTTTTTGCAGCACGAAACGGCACAAAATAAGCACAAAAAGATAGCGTGCACGAAATTTCAAAATGTCGAGGTGGCGGGGCTGGGGACATGCCAGGTCCGGACTTTGAAATCGCTATAACTCGGTTAATATGAAAGCACAAAATTTTCTTTTTGCAGCACAAAACGGCACAAAACGAGCACAAAATTATAGCATACTCAAAACTTCAAAATGCGGGCTGGTGGCAAAAAGAAAGTCCCATATCTTTCGTTAATATGAAAGCTCTCAAAATTCTAACCAACTTTAGCGACAGACAAATACAGGTGAAATTATATCACGTATAAAATTTTATTAAAAAAGAATTAAATATGGACTTAAATCGAAGCAGTTCGTTATCATCTGAAGAAGAACATATTATGGAATTACATACTTCCAAATCCTCGTAATTTGCGACCACGAACTGATTTGTTCAATTCTTATAATCATGAAGAATTTAAAGCGCAGGTTCGATTATCGAAAGGATGTGTAGTAAGACTATTAAGTCGTTTTGTAAAGTAAATGTTTGCCCTGCTTTGAAAATCTGAAAAATATTTCTAACATGCATAATAATTCTACAAAGCTCCATTAAAAACAGATGTTTTATGGGACTCTTCCCAAAATCGTAATACAATTTACTTTGATCCCCTGCTTTTACATTTGCAAATCTTTTCTTTTATACCTGCTCTCCAGTTCGGCGGTTGGTGCCGTTGGTGTGTAAAAAAATGCAAATATGTTGTAAACAGAATATCATAAATTGTTTCGTAATTTGTTGCAAAATTTATTCGTATTTATTCGTCACAAAATGCCTGGTGTTCGAAGACATCAAAATTAACTCCGTGTTAGTGACTTTGACGGGGGCAGAATTCTTGCCTATCGAAATGTTGGTTTATCTTATCGCCAAATTGGCCGTCGTGTTAATTGTACGGCAATGACTGCAATGCGTGTGTGCCGTGTGTGACCAGAAGAAGGTAGAGGAACACGAAGAAGAATAACTGGTCAACCTTTTCTCCCTACATTTTTTTTTACCTATTACCTATTGGTTTATCAGCAAAAGAATACAAATTGTTTATGAAGCAAAATATTTTATTTATACGACAAAATAATAACAATAATAGGTACTAATAATAATGTAATAACAATAATAACTTTATGTATGTGAGTAAATTATTGTCTCTTTATGGATTTGGCAAATATTTTTTACTCAAGACATTTTGAATCGCCAAATCAATGTGAGAAACAGGCGATTGAGTACTTACAATTAGCCGATTCCATTGGCTGCCTGCATTTCGAGAAGTATTTTCTGTGTTCACTGTCAAAGCAAAATGTGTGAATGGATTGCCAGCTGCGTAAAAAGCGATATTTTTGTCAAAATTTTCAGTTATGTAAACCTGCTATGGCAGAGAGTAAGTATTCTATACCTATAATAATTGTAAATGGCCTTTAATACTTAATAATATAATTAATTCATTATAATCTAAAATATATTTGATACATCAAAAATGCTAATCGAATAAAAAATATTAATGTAGAATAGTTTTAGGAATAGATGTATAAGCTACAGGCTTTTTAATTGAATATAGAACAATGGTAGCAGCAACAATACACAGAACCTAAATTATTAAATAGAAAGATTTAATAGAAACATTAAAATGTATAATAAATCTTAATTTCCCTTACCTGAATTCCATAAATAACACCTCCTATTTTTATATAGTTTATATGTTTGATATTATTTATCATATACTCGTATATTCCTATAACAATTTGCATAACTAGGATAATTGTAAGTAAGACTATATACTAAAACATAAAAATTTTATATACATTTGCTTACGATAAATCCTACTTTATGTCATAATTTTACCTGTTTTAACATCCTTTTCTTTTCAGTTAATGCACCCCAAAATCCAACGAATGATATTACGGTAATAATAGGACCTAGGACGTAAAATAATGTTCTAATGAAGATCGGATCTTGGTAGGTAATAATCAGCTTTCCCCCAAAGGAAATTATTTTAACGCTTGGTAATTTAATTGCAACCCAAATACCTATTCCAGTTATACCAATACCGACGATCTACGCAAACAAAAAATAAAACAATTAAAGAAATTCTTTGAGCGAAAAAAACAGAAATTTTATTGAAATTTGGATGTTAATGTTTTTCGGGAGAAAATTGATATGCAAATTTAAGAAAGAACTAACAAAGCCATTTTAAAAAATTAAAACCGACAACTTGCCTTTAGTTTCTACAATGCTTTCACGTAGAGTTAATTTAAACTGTGTGATCGATAAACACTAGCCATCAGTTTGCGTTTAACATTAAGTTAAATGTTATTAACCAGCTATTGAAAGTCAATAAACCGAGTGGCGAATTATACCGTAGATTTATAATTTCAAAAGTTTGGTAGAGCAGGGTGTAGAAACATTGGCGGTTCAAATGGGCGTCTCAAAACCGTACTTTTTTCCAGTGGCGTAGAAGTTGGGGAGAAAAACAACCACTACCCAAAATCAAAATCTTCACCAATTGACTTAAAAAAATTTCTCCCACGCTACTTAGCTTATTATGAGAAAATCCATGACAGTAAACGGTTCTGGAGATATTTGCAAAAAACGATTTTTTTTTAATTAAATTTCAACACCTTGTATATAATAGTATCAAAATAATATTGAAATTTGTCTTTTCGGTAAAATTAACAATTGATTAGTTTTTGTAGATTAGGTTTTCTATGTGTAAATATATCATGTATATACTTACTATGTATATACTATGTGTATTGATATCATTAAATACTAGGTTGCATACTTTGCAGATAAAAATAACAATGACACATTGCCTGTTATTTGCGCTTGTTAGTTAGTGTTAACACTATACCTATTTTAGATAAGAATTTGGCAAACGCAACGATAATTGTAAAAAAAAAATTCTAACTTACAAAATAACTTGAATTAATTGCACAGTTAAGATCTATCGAATTCATTCAACGAAATTAAAGATTATGTACAATTACCCACGAAGGTGATTGCTCGTTAACAAAAATACGGGAATAGGATTTGATTTAAAAGGGATGCTATATACGCTAATAGATTATTAATAGTGATTAACACACACTTTTAGTTACAAAACTAAGTACAACAACTAACTAAAATGTATCTAAGTATATCTACCATAAACATGAGTACATATGTATGTAATTAGCTAATGATGCAGAAGAGGGTGGCCTTGTTTTGTAGAAAGTAGAAAAATATCACATCAATCATTATCAAATAATTTCCACAAAATGGGCTCTTTTTTAAAAATATTTTCTGTCTGTAGAAACGATTGAAATTTGTTGTGGACACATAAAAATATACATTGGTCAAAGCCAATCTATTTCTAATCTTACCAAAAAGACGGTACATATTACTACTAGAATTGCCTTCCACGAGTCTGTACAAAGAGACATATTGTTCCAAAGTTTATCACGACTTTTCTCTGTTTGTCACTGCACAAGATGTGTATTACGATGTGTGTAGTTAAGAATAAGATTCGTTATTATGGCTTAGATCTGCTGCTGGATTTTACATATACCAACTAAGACGCTAAACACAGATAAAAGACAATAAATGATGATCAGTGATAGCAGCTTGATAAGAAGATCCAACAACAAGCACGTCTGATAAAATAAATGTAGGTGTATTAACGTTTGCACAACAGATGCAAGAGATTAATATACATCACATAAGTAGATACAATTATACTCTGAAAATACAGACCCAGTTCATATTACTTGGAGCACCCTTAAATTTACAACGTATGTATGAGAAGAAATTTTACGATACAGATGTACTTATACATTATGTAATACCAACTTGTTTATAGTATTAGTTACGTTTATATAAATATCAGTATAATTGCAAGATAACATTCTTGGAATTCGTAGTATCACGCAATAAAATTAGGGCTACTAACGTTTCTTAGAACCCACTAAACAAAATTTAATTTTCGCGCAGCTATTTTTAGTAACTTCAACGTTGAAGCATGAAATTACCAACAAATTTATGTAGATAGATAGTTCTTTTTATACGTTTATGTTGAAGTTACTAATAATAATAATAGTGTTTTTCCAAAAAACTTTTAAATTTTTTGTTTGTTAATTTCGCCAACATGTCTGCAGAAATTAGAGCTTCACACAATTCCTCGTTAAAAGGTGAACGATTGGGGCCGGGTTTTGATATAACATTTGTTGTTGTTTACTTCTTAAACTTCGGTTCTTCTTCTTCTCACTTCACAGTATTTACAAAGCACACTTCCATCAGTGGTAAAATCACTGAAGTCTTTGACAACCGGGCTAACTGATCGGTTTTCTTTCGGCATTTTTAACACTCATATGTTCGCTTTCCAAAATTGAACAGCAAACCTGATACTTTAAAACGAATTTTTTTTTTATAAATGGGTGAACTATCCTTCTCACAAGATGTTGTTATAATGACAGCACTATTCATTTCTCATTTTTCGATTATACGGGAAATACCAGGAATCCCCTATACGAAATATTTCCAAGTGCATTCGGATCACTACAGTTTAGAAGATTATTGAATTGTGTTATAAAATGTCTGTTTGTCGTAATCCATGGTAATCCTATTAATATCCTATTAATAATTCGAAGTATTATGAAATCAGAAAATTTAGTAGCAATTTAATAGTTTAGAAGATTATTTAATTGTCTGCTATAAAATGTATATGTGCGACGGAAAGTTAAAAGGGACCTATGGTCAGAAAATAGGTTTTGGAGAAAAACGACTTTGAAGTTAACAAGTTGATTTTGATGCGCCATGTAGTAAACTTATTTTCGTCGATTTTGAAGTATGTAATTAAAAATTTTCTATTAAGTTGTCAAATTAGGCATTTTGATATTATTTGAATTATATTCTAAATTACGAAAAGTAACGTAATTTCGACACTTGCAAATTATATCTTGTAGATTTTTGACAGCTATTCAAGTGCGAATGCAGGGATTACACCTTATTCTGGAATGTACAACACATAAAATATTTCTAACAGTTGCCAGCTTGCGGAAAAGGTGTCTCACTTTAGATTTGACAATTCAAAAATAAATATGACAGTCAAACAGTTGTAAAGTGATATAATCGCAATTTTTGACGTTTTCGCCATAATTGTTAGATGAACATCGACACATAGTATTTTTTTATTTAAAAACAGATTCAGAATTTTCCTTATTGGAATTTTGCCAAGCAACAGATCAATTATTTATCTTAATTTAGATAATTGAATATGGTGTCCAGATGTTTGTTTACAGCTCCGTTATAAATTCCAAATTTAAAATAGATTTAGACATTTTTTTTATCGTTTTGAGATATGGATTCCTTTATTAATGTAAAAAAGAATTACCATCAGTAGTCTTATTATAATACAAAAGCCTTACTTATATCTTTACAACTGGAAATATATAAAATTTGTTACAAATTATAAATTATAGTACAATGGTTTTGCAGCTAATTTCTTCGATATCGATGACGACAAGCAGAAAGCTATCACAATGCATAAGATCTGAAAAAAATGACAAAGATTAATATCTCATTCATTTAATGACATGTTTTTAATTAAATTTAGAAACAACTATTAAATTTATTTACATCATTTATACTCTGCAAACTTACTTGGAAGTGAAGCTACACATGCTTATTGCCAAATATACATATATTTTTTTGATACACTTTTGATCAGGATGTTGATGAGCATGTTAAACAAATACATAAACTCAGTTTGGTTGGTGTGGATTTTGAAAAAAATTCTTAGCATAGGAGTTTTTGCCTGTAGGTACAGCTATGGCTTGACGCAATTCTTCTTGTAATTGTAACACACTGAATTTTTTTACACAGGATGATGACGTATGTACTATCACGGTGGCCGAATTGTATGATTTTGCCGAAGTATAATTTTCTTGAACATTATTTTGCGGTCTTTAATTGAAAATTATAAGAGCGGACTAAGTTTTCAAATAGTGCATCTTAATTCTTTAAAGTGGCGAAATACTCCAAGTATTCAGCCGTACGATTTACTAAACATATAAGGAAGAACTGGGAAGGTTTTATTTCGCAGAACGAGGTAACAGCACAGAAAAGTATTCCGACCACATGGTAATTAAATTAAAACTACAAATGGACATGGGGCTTTGCTTCTCGATAATACAAACTAGAAAGCTTACAAGCAAGGAAATGCGTAGCTGGTAACCTGCCCAGCAACTCAATCAGAAAAATCTATTACGCACCAAGACGTTTTAGCCTTCTCGACTTGGTGCACCAGAACAAAAAGACTGCAGCGGTGTCTAGATGCAAGCTCAAATTTGAGAAAACTCTTAATGCTGCTAGAGAATTTTCGGCCTCGCTTCTGGACTTATGAATGGTCGTTCCTTTTAGCATGCAGCATGCACTGTGATGTTTCACCAGCAGTTCAACTTTCTTATAGCGAATGTGACACCAACTTCAAAATTCACAATCAGCAGTAAGCTAACGACGGGCAAGGTCGGATTAGCCGGTTGGGATAATAACGAGTTTCCAGAGAGTCCGCTGCTTTTTGAGGGCGTTGATATAATTATAAATACATATAAAAAAAGAAACAGGATGAGGTCGAATTAGCTCAAATTTTCCCGGGGCCCAGAGCCTTTCCAATCCAGCCCTGACGACGGCTTCTGTCATCTGCAGAACATGCAAAAGGAGGCCGCTAAGCTCATTGCTTCTCCCATTTGTTCTCCATTTTTCCAAATCTTATGTCGCTGACACTGTTTTCCACTTCTAAGTCAATTTATTCC
>ML219635.1:1428-33584 GCA_004785975.1 Popillia japonica | reverse complement strand
GCAGCATATAACTCATACTTAATTCTGAATTGTTGTATGAAAATAGGAACCATAATCCCAACCCGATTAAACTACATCCTAGGACCTTGCAAAAATAATAAAAATTTTATAAATTAATTCTTTAAACAAGAAAAAAACATGTAAATATGTAGCTTCAACTTTTTAGAATTGGAATTGGTTTCTAAAAAATATATTAGCATAAAATGCACATACGTATAAACGGTCCATTAATTCGCTTTATAAATTCTTTTAATACGAATAAATATCTTAATACTATATTATAAGTTCGTTAGTCATTAGATAATGTAAAGTATGTTGTTGTAGTAGATGTCGTTTAAAAAAATTAGCATTCCAATACTTTGAAGTGAAAATGTCAGTGTTATGCCAATATGCCATAGATTTAATTTCCTTACCGTTACTTAAACAAGGAAAATTTTCATTTACAATTTTCCATAATTACGTCAATTATGGCTGTCTTCATAGTCCCTCCCTTAAGATCCACCTGAGTCTCAAAAAAAACAATCTCAAACAAACTAAAAAAGTTAACAGCGCAGTTAGTGAAACGAGAAGTGAAAACTAGCGTCCCTCTAAAGTATATCTACAGTAAAATATGATAAGGATTTATAGAACACGGTCTAAATGAGTTAGACAAGGATATAATTAGGGAATAAATTTTCCAAACTAATTACTGCTCTGTAGTACTTATTAGTCTGTGCTTAAAGTGACGTTAAATCTATAATAACTGGAGTGCTGAAAATTTAACGGCTGAATGTACGCTTAACGCAATATCTGGCGTTTGATCGTTGATCTTAAGCTTTAAATAACATGATGAATAAAGTCATATAAAGTCAAAAAACTAATCCCAGACAAGATAAATGTACCGTAAAATGGGGTGAATCACAACACTCTTCGATTGAAATATCTCACGTTTATAATTTTTCAAACTATTCGTAAACAGCGCAAAAGTCGTAGGTATCTACTACTCCACTTTACCTTCATTATATACCAAACTTTTAATAATATTGCATAACATAATTTGCATATTGCAAACAAATTTATTTTGTACAAACGAAATAATACAAAAAAGAAATTCTTAAGTGAATAAATGCATATAAGTACATACATATAAACGAAAAACGCTAAGTGCGCCACAAATTTGAGTTAACAGAAAATCGTAATACCCTTTTCTCTCTTTTGTTGGAGGGTCTACTGGTCTACTTTACTAATTACGCTACTGGCCGAGAACGGGTAGTAGTCTTCAGCTTGATTAAACACAAAGAGAAATCTGTCATCAGCAGCGAATCTTGTAGCCTTAGATAGGGTAAACTTTGCTTCAATTCGATTTTCATGTACTTATGTACTTTAAATACCTGGCAGATACATATAATGTTTCTGTAATAGTTTGACCAGTAGCTAATCTTGTTACTGATTCAATGGTATTAACAGAAGAAATATTTTGATAAGATGATCCATCTTTACGTAAATTTTGGTTAAAACTCCCGGGTTTTAGTTCGAACTCTTCGTCTACTGCGGTTACTTCGTCCAACTCATCTTCCATTCTTTCTGCTACATCTTCTTCTGTTAGTTTTTCTACCTCGTTATCTTCATCGGTGTCATCATATTGAATTGAAGTATCTTCTCCTTCCTCACTGCTGCTTCCAGTTACAATTCCTTTAACACTTAGTCCAGCTTCAACAGCTATTTTTTTACGTCGGATTCGCTTTTTGGGTTGATCATCATAACGCATTGATCGTAACAAGTCCACCACCGATTCATTTAGAAGATTCTCATTTCCATAGCGACCTTCATGTAAATCTTCAGGTTGTAAGCGTGACAGAAAGCGCTCTCTATTAAGAGAAATTATTTCACATTTGTCGAAACCGCACTTATTTTATATTTTTAGCAGAATTTGCGGCAACACTTTGATACTTTGAATAAGAGATTTTAGTAGAGAAGGAATTATGTTCTTTGGAATCGTTGATTCTCTGAGTCCTGCCGCTTTCTTCCACTGTGTTAAAATGTGACGCCAGGCTGTTTTTATTGGTCTGAAATATGCACCGTCCAGTGGTTGCGTTATATGTGTCGAATTCGAGAGTAGGAAGACAAACGAAATATTTTCTTTTTCACGAAAGTTCCACACATTCTATTGAAATATGGGAAGACAAATTGTCTGCAATTAGTATTTTGTGACCATTCAAGTGTTTTTCAGTAGGGTATAACAACCGTTTTGAACCAATCTTCGAATCAACGCGAGTCAAACCACTCTGAAGTTGTCGTTGTTGTGATTCATACTTATGCAGTGTACGCTAGACCACATACAAAGAGAGAAGATTTCCATCACCCGAACGTCATAACATAAGAGAAGTAGCTGACTTATTATGATTGCATATTCCCTCTGGGTAATTTGTTCCCTATTCCACTTTCCACTTTTCTGCGATCTGGGTTATCCATGAGATTAGTCTCATTATAATTATTTATGATATCGGACGGCGGAATATCTTTAAGAGATTCTTGGAGGTTGTCGAAATAATCATTATTTTTGGAGACACACCTGCTCACGTACATTTTATGCTTTGGCACATGCGGATGGATATTCTCTCCTTATGGTGTTTCAAAAACGATATAGCAAAATCTTTCCCCGGGAAATTATTCTTAAAACGTTTGGATTGTATGTATACCTCTATTGTCCAAATATGACTACGATCATTCTGATATCATAACTATCCATGGGATATCCCCAATTTGCGCAGGTAATAATGTTTTTAATCAGTAATTCTTCCACTCCGGTGCTTAAAACCGTTTGTCCTCCTTTTTTCTTTAGCGTATTTGCTTTTTTTACATGTCTATACAAGAGAGTATGATCTATGTTATACTTTTTTCCCTGCAGCTCTATAGCTCAAACCGGCATTAATATCGGCAACAGCAGATCTAATTATGTTTTCATCATATTTTCGATGTTGTTCGGCACCAGGATTTCGTTTATGGTGACGCGGCACCCCGAAATGCACCGAACAGAGTCACTACTATACAAAAAAAAATCACAATGATACCGGAGACCTAACCGTATTCAGATTTCAGCATAACTTCCTTAGAGGTAACACGCAACAAAAAGTATTTATTAAACGTGTATTTTAGGCAACTAAAACTACAGATAACCGCCAAACCCAACTTACTTCAGTGAATTTAGATACCTAGCAGTCTATGGCTACGTTTACACCGACACCGTAGTACGAGAACTAAGGACCATATGAGAACTATATTAGCACAAATGATTTCGTACGATCGGTGTAAACATTTGCGCACCAAGCTGATCATGTGATTATTTGTAGTTGTTACAGGTAATTTACGTGAATTTAGGTTATGTATCTTTTATCCATCCACATAAATCATATTTGACAGTTCCACAATGGTTTCAAATTCCAAACATTCGGTAATCGTTGTGAACACAGTGGACTAAACCTTCGAACCAACGCAGAGTTATCGAATTATCCCTCCCACTTTAGGTCCGTCGAACCCACATACCTACCGAACTATGTGTAGTGTAAACGTAAACAATGCTACCCGTACATGGGCGCAAGTGCAATTTAGTTGATATAATGTTGGCAACTGTATACACGAACACAACTTTTTCCTAAAAATTGTTGTGATTCACACTCATGTGATTAACCCCATTTTACGGTATGTATGTAAATCATGTAAATCCACCTACACAGGCTCACATAAGTATACATACGGGATGGATTTCTTTGATAATTTAGAATACCTATTCAAATACAAAATTTATTGTTCTATTTTGTTTTGTGTTTAGTTTACTTTTTAAATGCAACTAGGCATAACGTAAACTTTTCTTATTCCCTTATTTAAAATAGAAATTTTATCTTGTTTTTGAATTATTTATTTTGAATTGACTCACAAAAGTATACATACAAAGATTTGTTATAATATTTTCAATCGATTTCTGTCCCTACAGTTGCAAAATGTCAAAAACTTCGGAAATCGCGGTACACCGGCGTAAAATAGTGATTATTTTAAAATCAAAGGGTAAACTTCCCGCGAAAATCGCAGAAAGCTACGAAAGTAAAACTCGATCAGGACGGCCTAAGAAGATGAATGAACGAATGTGCAGTCGTATTGTACGAAAAATTAATGAAGATCCAAAAGAGACGGCTGTGAAACTCGCAATAGATGTCGATATGAATTTGGAATATCCACTTAATACTGAAACTGTTCGTCGCTGTCTCAAACAAAATAATATTCATTGCAGAGTGGCAAGGAAGAAACCATTTCTTAGAGATGTAAACATAAGGAAACGCTTGACTTACGTTCAAAAATACCAAAACATTCATATAACCAATGCCAAAGTTTTTAGGATTGGTCCTTGACTCGAAGTTAACATGGAATCAACATCTTGAACAGATGATAGACAAGTGCAAACGAGCACTAATGACCACCAGAAGGACAATTGGAAGGACATGGGGATTAAAACCACGCATGATGCACTGGCTGTACACTGCAGTGGTAAGACCCATGCTAACCTATGGTTGCCTTATTTGGTGGACTAAAGTTACACAGAAGCAAGCGATTACAAAACTCGCAAAGGTTCAGAGGTTAGCTTGCCTGTGTATCACTGGTGCTGCAAAAAGCACGCCAACAGCTGCTATGGAGACCATGCTAAACCTGCCCCCCTTGGACATCTACATAAGGGGGGAGGCAAGAATAACCGCTGAGATAACAAACCCTATTTTTGAAATGGGCTGCGATGCAATGATTCCCAAACTCTCCTTTGATAAACCATTCAAGGTTGTCCTAGATTGGGAGGAGTGGAGTGAAAAACAGAAACCTGGAATCCGAACCCAGATCTGGTACGCAAACGGGTCAAAGAGAACGACAGGTTCTGGGGCAGGTATATATGGGGAAATCCTAAATCATGAAGAATACGTGATACTAGGGCAATATACCACCGTGCAACAAACGGAAATACTAGCAATAGAGATATGTGCCCGCAGGGCATTAGATAGAGAGCCAAAGGGTCAGCTGATACACATCCTATCGGACAGCCAGGCGGCCCTAAAAACTCTAGCAGCCTATCAGATAACCTCAAAGCTAGCTTGGGACTGCCTGGAAAACCTAAAAACTCTGGCAAAACACAACAAAGTTACTTTGGTGTGGGTGCCGGGGCATAAGGGCATACCAGGCAATGAAGTCGCAAACAAGCTTGCAAGAAGAGGCTCTGCAACTCAATTCACTGGACCGGAACCGGGTCTGGCGATACCTAAGGCTGCAATACGTGGTGCAGTAACTGAGTGGATTACAAAAGCACACCAGGTACACTGGAACAACGTTGAAAGGCAGTTACACAGCAAACGGATGATGAGGCAGCCATCCCAGCAGTTAGCAGCGGATGTGCTGGCTCTTAACCGAGTACAGCTTAGAACAGTGACGAGCTTGTTAACAGGACACGGCTGTCTAAGGGAATATCTGCATAGAATCGGAATCTTTAAAGATGAACCTATCTGCAGATTATGCAATGAGGAGGAGGAAACAGCCTACCACATTGTATTTGAATGCGCTGCATTGGTACAACGGAGACAGTCGCTTCTGGAACAAACTAACCAACCAACAGGTCTACTGGAAAGAGATTTACCATACAGGCTATTAAACCTAGTAAAGGGGACAAACCTGTTTTTGTAAAGAAATTCACTAGGTACGGAATAATACAATAGGCCTTAGGCCGCGGTGTTAAGGGGATGACGTGAAACCTGATCCGTACCCAGTGCTCAAATCAAATCAAATCATATAACCAATGCGACACTTTCCCTCTATTCTATTATTTACAGACGAAGTGTAAATTTAACATTTTTGGAGGTGATCGATGTAAAATCGTTTGGCGGAAATCCAATGCAGCTCTCGATCCAAAAAATGTGATATCCACTGTGAAGCATAGCGGAGGTTCTGTCATGGTGTAAGGGTGTATGGCGACAAATGGTGTCACCATTTATCGACGGAATAATGGATAAGCATATGTATGAATAGGTATAAATATTTTATAGGATATAGTTATCTTTCAAGCGTAGACAAACTGAGTCTGAACGGTAAAGCAATCTTCTTTCTCCAAACATTCTACAGCTCTGATGCGAAAATGGTTGCTCTACAATGTTAAGCAGAAGTTAGAACATTCCCTGCAGTCGCCTGATCTATAGAGTATTTATGGGATCACCTAAGAAAACGTGTAAAAGTTCGGAAGGTAACATTGATTTCGGACCTTAAGAGCGTCTCTCTCGAGGAATGGGAAAAATAGCGCAAGAACCCACCAGAAAATTTCATTTTTTTTGGTTGATTTTAAGTAAGTGTATGTATATAAAATATGCTGTTTATTATTGTTGTTTATATTATATAAAATAAATTAATTTCTAAAAGAAAATGTAGCTAATTCCTTATTTTATCAAAGAAATTCAAGAAATCGCTGCCGTATTTCACCGTAACTTCAATTATAAATACAAATTGTAATATAATAGTATTTATTCGATAAAATACATAATTAAAACACAATATAAAGCGAATTATGGATGCATACAATGTATTGTATCATGAGTTAATTAAACGTTGTGGTATTTAATATTTCCCATTGATGTTAAGTTTAATAATAATCATGTATGTATGTATAAATTGCTGCTGAAACTAAAAATAATATTTTATGTCTTTATATTCTTGTTTACAATATTTATATCATTATAATAGTAATTGTAGCTTTATTGCTGTGTTGTAGTTATGTGAAACTGTTTTAGAACTTTTTAACGCAATTTATACGGCGTAGTATATAGAATATTTTTTATCTGAATTTATATTTACTATATAATTCCTTTAATTTATACTATCAATAGCGTAGGCAAAAGTATCATGCTTCTAATGTGGTTTAATATTATCACCTACATATTTTCTACGATGCGTTTATTAATACAACTATAAATAGAAAACCTGTTGTTCGAATTGAAAGCCAGCAATTTAATACTAGGGAAAACACTCGTGTCAGTCATGCAAGCTAGAGCCACTTGATAAGCTATCGCATGGGTGTTTTAAATTACTAATGATTTACATTTCCTTCTTGTCCTAGTTGGTTAAGTAGGTAAGTAATCTGCTTATGACGCACTAAACATTATGTTTTTGTCTACGTACTTATTGCTTTTTTTGTATGTAGGGAAGTATTGGTCAGTCCATTGTATCTGTTGCAATAATATGTTTAATAACAAAGAATCCAGTGGACTTCATCATCCATAAAAAAATATCTCTAGTAGGTCAACATAATATTTATGTTGCATTAAATATGTAGTAAGCTTTAAACAGGTACTACTATTTCATACTTTATAAGGACCACATGCATACGTAGATATGTATGTAACAATATGCAGCATAATTTACTTATCAAACAAAATCCGGTATGTTTGTGGTAAAGCCAATGTAGGTTTGATAAAATCAACACGCAATCTATTAATGAAATTTATACGTCACCAAAAAGATATATATAACAAAGTATCTCATACGCATTTGTTAGAAGTAATAATCCATTATTCGAAATATATATCATCATCATCATTGGAAGAATCCAACTTCTGCATCATAAGCTCTTGTTTTTATTTGACATTTAGTGCATACACGTTTTGGTTGCAATCATAAAATTCGTTTATATACAGAATTATTATATAGAAAAGATCGATGAAGTTACATAAATAACACTACAGGTTTACCAAATTAAATCAAGTGTTTCCAATTTGGTGCATATTACCTTGGACATTTTGTATGCTCCACATTGTTCCAGGTGAATAGGACATCTCACATTTACGTATTTAAATTAGAATCACCACAGTCTGCTAGTGCTACATACTTTCTTACTTGTGCAGTTTTTACGGACTTTAATACTGTGACAAAAATTTAATAGTAGATATTCTAGAAAAAATACCTTTCGGTCAAACCCAAAAACAAAGAAAATCGTACTTTTTTAACTCTTGCCTGTATAACTGACATTGACATTCCGAGCACTAGCTTATTACCAATGATACACTAATTGAACCTCGGCAAATCCTTATCTTGATTACTGCTTTACATTACTAAGTCAGTAGAAGAACTAGTCACGATAGATAACGTGAGAATCGATGAAAACACAATTAGAAAGCAGAATCGAGAGAACTGCCAGAACTATTGAACGAATTCTTAAATTACATTGCAAAGCACTTCCACGAGATACCTAACACAGATTCGGTTGAGATGCTATTCGCAATTCAAGCAATAGACGAATTAGCTGCATATGATACATAAACATTAAAAACAGCTGCATAATAAAGAAAAATACCAGGATTCGTCACCTATGTGTCCGTATCATCAGTCCTATTAGTAATCAAAAAACTAGACTAGAAGTAGACTTAGACATAGGCCAAATAAGATATCCTTATTTTGACGCCAAATTGGTAATGTTTTGTGCAAATATTCCTGGGATCACTGTTAAATAGCAATAACAATTTTTTACACACAACTACATCTCTTTGACAAATTGTTGGGCTTGCTACCGAAACATTCCTATTTTCTGCCAATTCGTAATTTATTTTTGGCCGCCATAGTAACGACGTGTAGGAGGAGACGAATCGAGTACTTGGGATATATTTTTATGCAACAATTATGGGGTTCTGCCCCTTTGTGGTATATTTTGGATACAAAAATTATGAAAATGCTTTAGCAATGTTTCAGTAGGATTAGGTGTCAAGTCAAAAATTTGGAAAACAGTGCCATTATAAATGTTTGAAAAGACTTTATTCTCACTCAGACTCAGACTCATTAGAGCCAAGTATCAATGAAAACCTGCTTGTTTTCCAAACTCTAGCCCAAAAGGAGATAGTTATACTAATGTAGGTACTGGGTCACTGGGTTGGGGGCAAAGCGTGAATAGGAACAGTAAGAGAGAATTTTAGCATTATTTTACTTAGAGGTTGAAGGATAAATTAATGGATACATAATTTTCGTTCGCAATATCACATGACCTATACAGCTGTTGGACCAAAATATAATTAGACTAAGAAACTTGTAGATAGCTTGTAGATAGTAAGATTAGCCTATCTCGAATTAATTATTTCACTTCAGGCTTTATCAGTCACAATAGTTTCATTTTATACGAAAATTGGACCCAAGTTAAGGAAAAAATACAGTTGACAGACTCAAAGACTCTCGTTAGAAATTACTTCAAACATTTCCAACCAAAATTTATCTTTAAGTCGCCTACTGTAGTAAAATTTTAAGTCGAACATTGATCCTTATTTTAACAAACTTGTCGCAAGCAAACAAGCTTAACCAGCTTCGATAAAGTATTGACAATTAACAAATAACTATTGATTTATAAATGTTTACTCTAAATTGCATATTTCCATTAGAACAAGTTTTAGATTAGGTAATTACAAAATTTTCAAGCAATAAACAAATAAATTTTATTTTGAGCAGGATAACTTGTCTTGCCACACTTCAAAATTAAGCTGCAAGTGGTTTAGGAATAAGATTGTAAACCTTGATAGGCTATCACAGAATTGTAACAAGAAATTCTAAAAGAACGGCATAAAATACGACTGGTAACTAGAATTGTGATAGCAAACTCGAGTCAATCACACTTTTTGCCAGCAAACAGATATCTATATAATATAATAATCTTATACAAGGTGTCTGTAAAGGATCACACACGCCTACCACATATTCCTTAAACCAAAATAAGCCAATTTAAGTAAACTTACCTTAGTCCAATGTCGCTTAGTTTGGGCACTATGCGGCCTTGAAGTTAAAATTTTGAAATCGTTTTTTTATTATAAATTCAAAACGGATTATCCGATTTTAATAAGATTTAGCATGGTCAGTTAGTATTATTGGAAGAATGTTTTGAGAAAATTTCAAGAAAATACCAATACCGGAAGTGAATGAAACACGCATGACCATTATGAAAATTAACATATTTTTTTTGCTGTCTGTAGCAGACACGAAATCATTTTTATTCGATTCGAGTATTCAAAAACGATTAAATTATGTCTCTTGTAAAATTTTCTTAATTTTATTCGTTTTCAAGAAAAACATTGTGTTATTTAATTTTTTTAATAATTTTTATGTAAAATAACCTAATGCGAATTATTAAAATTCAAATTTCGCACAAACCATTAGAGTAATCAATTCTTATAAAGAGTCCCGTTTTTGTAGTAAATAAGTTACCTACAAACTCCAAAACCCTGAACTTTTACTAAGCCTATTCGTTTACCTGCAGTCTTTATTTGAGCAGTATATTTAGCCATGAGAAATTCATTTGTTTGTGATAGAAATCATAGGCTACTGGATTACTCTGTTTATTTCGAGGAGCGCACAACCATAAGTACTTTTTTTTTGTTTTTCTCGAAAAAGAATAAAAATACGAAAATTTTACTATTAAATTATTTTGTGTCTCTACTACAGACAGCAAAAAAATATGTTAATTTTCATGATGGTCATGAGTGTTTCATTCACTTCCGGTATTAGTATTTTCTTGAAATTTTCTCAAAACATTCGTCCAATAACATTAACCGACCATGCCAAAAAAATATAATAAAAATCACATAAGCCGTTTTGAATTTATAATAAAAAAACGATTCCAAACTTTTAACTTCAAGGTCGCATAGCGCCCAAAGTAAGCGACTTTGGACTAAGGTACGTTTACTTAAATCAGCTTATTTTGATCTAAGGAATATGTGGTAGGCGTGTGTAAAGATCTTTTACAGACACCTTGTATATTCTCTGATCTTTAAAGTCGGCATGAAGCATGTTGTACATGAAAGTTTTCTCGGAAATTTGCAAACCTTGCATCGATTCATATTTATGTTATATGACTGGGTAATATTACAATGTAATCCGTTTGAATCCTTATTGCGATACAATATACATGTAATGGTTTACTGGGTTAGCAACTGCTTCTTACAAAATCCAAATATCTTTATTTGTTTCCGAGATAATTTACCTGGGAGTTTTAAGTGACACACGCTGTATATGTCTTTGTTTGTTGTCGTTACCAGCTTTGTAACGACATCCGGTTTAAATAATGCTATGATCAAAATTCAGTCAATACATCCATTGAGCTATTAAGATTTCATTATTATTTCATATAGGTAGGTAGGTATATTTTGTATATGTTATTTTCCTTTAATTATATCAAACGTACACATATTACTAAACTATAATTAAATATATGCTTCATATATGTAGGTATTGTCAAAATAAAGTATACTAAAAAGCTTGGCAACTAATTTATAACACATGATATACCGACAACTACAAGAACCGCAACATATTTTGGCTTTTTTTTGCTTGCTCACAAAATTTACATCGCAAACATAGAATATTTGCGTTCTACTTGAACGATGTAGAAAACAAATCTTATATTGAAATTTCTTTACTAATCATACTCAACTCATACAAAAAAAATCTTTTGTATAAAGAATTACGCCAATATTTTAAGTTACAACTTCTAAACTACTTATAACACTTAATTTAATTATTAATCTTTACCTGAAACACCAAATTAATAAAGATCAGCAGATATTTCCCAAAAGTCCGTAAGAATCCCATGTTTCACGCTTCGAAAATTACCTCCACTAACCAAATTAAGAGAGAGCTGTTTGATGTACAGTATTAACAACACACAATCTCCCACTTTTCGTACTAACCACGAGCAACGCAAACATGCGCTTATAATACGATTATTTTTAATACCATCACTATCCGCTGGTATTTGAATTTAGCCGCTGCCAGAACCAGCATATAAAACCTGTATCTATTATACAACATTGACAGTCAAAAAAAACCTGTGCGATTACAGGAATCTCATTAATATTAATGTGATTCTGACGCCGACAAATTTCATGTTATGTAATGGACTAGCTTGTTGCTATTGCATCCTACAAAATTTCTTTCTACGGTAAAAGAACTATACATCTCTTTAATTCAATTGTTTAATTTGATACGGTCGTAATCGAACAGCTATAAATTCGTCATGGCAATTGAAGCGAAGTTAATATTTACTTTAGTTTTGCAGTAAATCTTTAGAATATTACGGAACTGATAACGACCTTGACGCTTTACTAAACGTCTTTAATATTGCGTGTTATTTTCAATTAACACAGTTCGCCAAAAATTGAATAGCAAGCGCCGCCACGGAAAAATTTATAATTTACAATAAATTGATTGGATATGCAATTAATAGAAGATGTTTAATATAGTGATAGCACGTAATATTATAATCGATTAGTTATATTGAAGTTTAAGGAAAATTCCTTTGAAAAGCATGTATGATCTGACGCTGTCACTTAACGAAGACACGCTGTATAGTCTGTTTATGAAAACAAACGAGAGACGTCACCTATACAAAACGAAATACCCAAAAATAAGTTTTCTCGCTAGCTGCGTTCATAACAACAGAGCGGTCCTTAGCGATTAGCGATGTTATGAACGACATTATAATAAGTGAGCGTTCAGTGAGCAATCGCCATTTTAAGCAGCGAAAAAATTTTGCTACTTTGAAAGAGAATCACCAAACCTCACATATTCAAATGTCAAAAATGACTTTTGTGTAAACCGCGTGAACAACGAACATTCTGCCCTTCAGTTCTGGCACTGATCGCTACGTGATTGCTTTCTAGAATAGAAGTAGCGCTAGGTACGTTATGAACGCAGCCACTATCGAAGAAATAAGGATTTTTTTATGTAGAGATACCTGTCCTGTATGATGCTGCCATGGCAATGAGTTACCATGACTTAATACATAACCTGTTCTATAACAGAAAGAGTTTGGCAATAATGCGTATTGCCATTATGATGCGTATTGATGATGTGCCTGGTCTGTTATTATAAACAGACTATACATCGCGAAATCTTACGAGTAAAAACTGATAGAGGAAGCAGATTATATTGATGATGACTGATATTAGAAATAAGCGATTTGCTATCTGCATACAGGCTGATTTAATTCTATGTTTAAACCGGTTTTAGTCTGTTTTCTTAAACAAAATATGTATTTTGTTTCTGATATCAGATCCAAAACAAATTCTGATAAATTGGTTAGATGGTTTTGATACACTTGCACCAAATCAATATTGTCCCATTCTATGGATAACAAACAACTGATGGCAGAAACTTTTTGGATATGCAAAGCGACGTACACATTAACAAACATGGGGGCGAATGTTTTTGTTGTTTTTTTTACAGTAGTATACCTTTCCTTGTGTACCACGCACTATTAGGTATAAAACTGCATTTTTTAGTGTAGAATATGGTCATATACATACACTAAAGATCAAAATTGGACGTCTGGTTTAATACTTTTAAACCAGTAGCATTCGAACCAACAGTTCCCATTTTTTGTGGATGTTACGGTTTACTTGTTTAATTGGTAACATCAAATACAACAACAATAACGTCCCACAACTCAACCTCACGCCTTCTCTATATTATTCAACTACTACTCACTACCTTTCATTGCCAACTTAACATTAAAACATAACTAATACACTCTTATTGTTAACAAATGGTTTGGAGAAGATGGTTACTATGCGTACACTATATCGCCGTATTTGAGCCTTTGCACTTCTTTCATACCGTCCGCGATTAGTGCTTTCTTCGACTGCGGACGGCTGTCGTCAACGCTTGAACTGGTGCAGAGAACAGTAGCATTGGGAAGCAGAATAGCGTAATGTCGTCTTCAGCGATGAATCGCGATTCTGTCTAAGTAAATCACGAAATACTATTGACTAAACTTGACTGGCTTAAGTCATATTTAATGAACATAAAATAATGTGTCCAGCTTGATGACTCTCAGGGCAGTCAACATAGATCAGAATGGGATGAAAATTTTTATGGCGTACCTCAAGGCTCTATTTTGGGTCCTTGATTGTTCTTATTATACCTGAACTATATGCCAGGGGTTGTCCAATGTCAGATGGTTTTATATGCGGATGATGGTTCTTGTGTAATAGAAGCAAAGTCGCTTAGTAAAAATATTGTTGAGGTGATAAATACCATAAACAATCTCAACAAATGGATTGACAGCCATGACCTTGAATTAAATATTTCAAAAATGCAACTTATGCTTGTTAACAACAGCATGCAAGATTTGGAGATTCGATGTACTCACCTGTTCCAAAAAAGTTTCGATCCTGGGAATCACACTTGATCCCTCTCTGTCCTGGAATCGTCACGTTGACCATCTGGCGTCAAAACTAGCTGGATTTTGTTACAGTCTGCGTGTAATAGCAAAGTGTGTTAGTGCTGAAGCTGCTCTAAGTGCTTACAACGCATACATAAACTCTAGACTGCGGTATGGCGTCATTTTTTGGAGCAACTGCGTAAATGTGTTAAGTTACAAAAGTCAAGCCTTAGAGCTAGTTTCGATCTCAAAAGAAGAGGCAGTTGTAAAATGTACATATGTACTTCAAAACTAACAATCTACTTACCTTACCATATCTGTATATTTTGGAATGTGCGCTATTCGTTAAACACAATTGCAAAGACAGTCATAATACAAGAGGCACTTCAAAGAACCTTTTGCTTCAACCAACGACACATTTAACAAAAATACAGAAAACGTCTTGCATCAATGTATTAAGATATATAATCATGTAAAAAAAATTGAGACAACATCTAGCCAGTACCATCACATTTTGTCGATGCCTAGATGTGTACAGGAGTGTACCAACACATTATTTATTCCTTTTGTGTTTCATTTCTCATGTAAAACTGTCACATTACCAAAAAATCAAGTTAAACAAATGATTCCTTCTGGGTGTAACACTTTTAATGTCACTGTGTATATTTAGAGTGTCTCACTGATTTTGTCCACAGCAAACGACTTGGTTATTACCTGTTACTCCAATTAATGTCATTTAAATTTTTATTATTGTAAAAAACTTAAGTATACAAACTATACAGGACGTTCTACTGTTGGAAAACTCCTCAACTTATAAACGGTGATAAACAGAGAACTGATTCGTATAAATGCGTCAGGTCAGACTTCTGCTTATAACTATTGATACTTATACAGCACATCGTCTAGTAACGATATCGAGTTCAATTTCAATCAGATCTAAAAATCTAGTTATCACCGCTTATGTGTTATGGAGAAACTTGTTACCAGCAAAATGGCAAATACTAAGAGGAAATTTATAAATCACTAAATTCAGGTTGCTGATTGACTAGTTGCTTTAATTTTTTCTTCTTTTGGACAATGGAAATCAGATAGCAGCTGGCCACAATACAGAAAAACTGAAAATAAATATAGAAGATTTGCTGTAATGTCATGCACAAGTAAGCTGAACTGTAATTTGATGCATTTTTGCAAGAACTCACAGCTAGTTTTTGTAAAAACTAACCTGTAATACTACGAGCGGATAATAAACGAGCTTCGCTGTAGTAAACATTGGATTGATTACACGTGTAATTTCCGCCTTACAACTTCGAAAAATTGGTGTCTTACATTCTACTGTTTGTAAGCTACAACATGATTTTGGGTAAGTTTCATTTTTATCTGCCATTGATTCTACTGTATCGAAGCCGCAGCAAACCAGCTAGAAATATTATGTCGATTTAGAAAATCATTTTATTTTGAATATTCTAGGATGTTGGTAAAACTCATTTGACTAACCGATTTCTGTATTTTATCCACCGCTATGGAATTGCTTGGAACACCATATTGATTGAACGCTTCTTGATATTTGGCAACGTCAGGTACACCGAACGCATGATTACCTACGGTAATAGCAACGATGATGCATATAACCTTGATGGAAAATATAACTACCAAGAACCAAGTGTACTGTAATGTTATATAATCGGTTTGTGATCATTTTCAAGTAGGTACATTGAATCTTACTTACGCCTTTTAGTCGGTCGAGGTCTTCTTTTTTAGTACCGGAATATCCAATACTGGACAAAAGTATTATTACACATCCAGTTATTATGAATATGGTTGGAAGAGGCATTCCATGCAAACCGGATCTTTGCACTGAGACGATTGAACGTATGCCAATGCCAATCAGGACCGCTCCTGTTATCTAACGAAAATAAAATATTTAATGCATATTTTTGAAATCATTGTAAAATTGGTGGAGTGAAGGAATTGCGGAAATGCTGAAGAAGCTTTTCAAATTAAACAACAACATAAACTACAAAGAAAATGTGAGCAGCAGTAATTATGGCGTTAAGTTAGTTTTTTTATTAATGCCCGGTTTCTGAAACGTCAAACAGAAGTTATCTGTTTGGTATTTGGCAACAACGACTGTCTTTGTTAAATCGCCAGATACTGAGCAGATAACTGCTGCTTGACGTTTCATAAACCGGTCTTCTTGCGATTGTAGGTTCTTCCCACACCTTATGGTTAAAGCGCAAATCCTGCAGCCCTTTTTATGCTCTAATATCCTTATTTGATTGCACAACTTGGTCAATTTTCCTCTGTAAATTACATCATTGATTTAAAACCATTTTTATGTATTACACTAACTGTCAAAATTAAACGTCAGAAAAAGCTGTCATGTTTAATTGAAACACCCTATAGATTTCTTATATTCTATGTCTTTTAAGTCTTAAACTTTAGCTGTACTGATAATGGTAATAAAGTTGCTTTTTTTGGTATGGTGGTTGGTGCAACATGGTGGTTTTTCGTCTATAAACTAAAGTACCTACTTAAAAATCAAGCAAGCCATATTTTTACTAGAAAGCTCAAAGTTTTACAATAATCTAAGAATGGCTAAAACGTCTGATGAAAATTTTGGAAATGTCGTGGATTGTGGGAGAATGTAACGGAAAATAGTGGAAAATGTGGAGAAATTGTAGAAAAATTATAATGAGTGTAGAGTTTTTGAAAATTGTGGAAAACTTTGGAAGATGGCAGCCAGTCCTAGAAAAATGGCGGAAGATTGTACAAAAATTATGGTGACTATGGAGATGTAAAAGTTATGGAAAATTTTGAAAGGTGGCCGCAAACCAAAAAAGGCGGTAAATGATGGCAAATCATATAAAGTCGCTGAAAGTGGTAAATAGTGGTAGATTTTGAGGCGTAAAGTGGAGAAATGTGACGGAAAGTTGTCGAATATACTGGCAAGTAGTAGAATGTCGTCGAGTATGGTTAAATGTTATGCAAAGTAGAAGAATATGTCGAATGACGGATGGAATCTCTTAGAAAGAAATGCAGAATTTGTGGTAAAATTTCGTGGAAAATAGAGAAATGTGGTGCAAAGTAGTAAACCATGCTGGAAAGTGGTGGAAAACTGAAAAGTTGTAGGTAATAGAGAAATATCGTAGACTGTGGTTGAATGTCGTGAAGATGTAGTATAATCTTTAGGAGTGATGAAAAGTTTTGAAATTTAATGCAATATCCTGAAATGTTGTGGAAAATTGTGAAGAATTGCGAAATCTAGTGAAAAGTGGAGAGCAACTAATTTAAAGTAGTGGAGTGTGGTGGAAAGTAGATAAATGTGCTGCAACGTGGAGAACAATGTTAGAAAATGCAGAAATGTGGTGGAAATCGGGGAAAAGTTTGGGCTAAATGTGCTTCATAAGTGCTTAAGAAACTACACTACATATGCAATTAAACTAGAAGAAAAAATAAATATCTGAAACGTTTTCATTTAAAATCTATCTGGAAAAATTTGCAAGATCCAAATGTTTATTCCAAGAAATTGTGACTCTATCTGAATTACAGATCACTAGAAAGCTAATGAATTCAATGCATTTTTGGTTGATCATCTAATGTTGTTTTACTTTTACTAGTAAAGTAATGAATTTGGAGATTCAAACTGCAATTAATAAGTTGGTCGTCCAATCATCCAATTTCTCTCCAGTTGTGATGAATAAGTTTGAAACTACTTTTGTACTAGTGTTCTTCTCTCCTGATACCTACTCTTCTTAATATTTGTTTACTTTTTCTTAGAATGTAGAAACAATTATAGGTGTAATACCAGTTCCAAAAAATATCCTTCCCACGGTTTTATTTATTTTTTGTGGATGGCGGACTCGTAATGTTGTTATCTGTTCTAAAGACTTATTGAACACCAGTTAGAGTTAAATTCCTAGTTTTAATAGATAGTGTACTGAATACGCAATCAGATTTGAGATCAGGATACAGTTGCGCTACAGCTTTATGGAAGAATCCAAAGCTTTCAACAAACTTACATATTGTATTACATTACATGCCTGTAGTGTAATAAAGTAGTTATAGCAGTTTCCATTTCGTTCTAAACAGGTACATATTTTGTATTTAATGTTTAATATAACATATTAGAACAAATTAAATTAAAAGGAAGAAATATGCCCGCTTCTTAAGATTGTCCTTTTATCGAATTGGAGAAAAATTTCTCTGACCTCGTATTGCAATTTGAGCAAGTTATCGTATCGCGTCTTGTACACTTCATTTTTTAAGTGTCCCCAAAGAAAAAAATTCTCAAGGTTAGAGGTCAGGGGAACGTGCTGGACAGTGAACTGGACCATTTGTACCAAAATCCACTTTCCGACAACGATGGTGTCGAGTTAGGTTTGCACTAGGCGATAGCTGTCCTGCGTTATCAAGGAAGTCCTCGAAAACGTTACGAATAAATTACAGACATCTGTTTGCTGTCAACGTACCGTTGTAGAACACTGGACCAATGACCGAACCAATCAACCCACTCCAAACGCTAAAACTAAATCGAACTTGTGCAGCATGTGTATGCACTATTCATAAATTTTCTTAGGACCAATAGTGATTATTTTTTTTATTAAACATGCCTTTAGTTGGGCCTTCTAATGTGTTTCATTGAAGTTTTCCTCATAAAAATTAAAAAACCATCGACAGAAAGCTAACCTCTTGGCTGAATATTTGAGAGCATCTCTTTTGGAAAATTCTCGATGGGCTTCAAAACATGCTAACACTATAATTTCTAGTTCTCCATTGACGATGATATTTTTCCGTGTTCTTTTCTGTTTAAATAAGCAATCATGTAGTCTACACTAATTGTAAAGTTTTCAAAAGTAACGTGGATTTGTCTGCTGCCATAAAGGATTGTGTTCAGGTACTCCTCAGTATTTGCTAGTCCTCATTGAATTTTTAGGGCATACAATGTATGCTTCCAACATATCGCATTTCTCCAAATGAGGAAATACCATATTGAAATATTGTCAAACACTAAGCATCGAAAGTAAACCCAACTAAACGTGCGAAAGATCTCAATACATTATTGACAATTATACTATTTTGTTACGTTTCAAGTGGAAGAAGCCTACTATTGATTTTACAGAATGAGAATGTAAGTAGGTACATGTCTTTGACATCAAATAAATCCACCATAACTACTTTATTATTCATTTTAGAACATAGTGTATTAAAACTATTATGTTACAAAGAAAGTTAGCATTCACAATTTTTAAAAATATTCACAGTGTTCCATAAAAAAAACACGAATGTTTTGCTAATTTAGTCTCTTGTTTTGGAATGAATAATAACGGAGATAGCAATAGGTAGTGCACATTTAATTTGAAGCAGCCTGTATACTAAATAAGTTATTTCCGGCACTGTATTATTAGAATCAGGCATTCCAAATGGTTCTGGTTTGGATCCTTTATTGTTATTTGTTCTTATGTCCTCTAAGCTGATGATAATCAACTGTTATCCATAGCTACTAGTACGTAGGTATAATATGTTCTTTTTAGACGTTTGCTTCTATGATCATGATCTATGATTTGTTTTTGTTTTATTAGTTAACCCTATATATCCCATGATTATGTCAAATAGTAAGAAAAAAATAATATATCATCAATTCATGGAAAATTTCGACAAAATTTGTTTCCTTAGCCAAAAATAAATCTGTGATTTATGTATGAAAAACAATTTCTTTTGCCTCCCTACAAAATCATCACTTCTAAACGATTCACTCTGTACGTAGGTACATTATAGAAAGTTGTAGTTATTATAGAAAAGTACGGGAAATTAAAAATTACAAATCATTATGCCTCAAAAATTGCTATCACAGCTTTGTGTTTAGTTAAGAATAAATTTGTACACTACTTTATAGAAGCGCCTGTATTCAGGAACAATGATCCCGACTAAACATTACAACAGAATTATGTATAACAGCTTCAGTACACAATGGGGCAAAGACCGCAATTATAGAACGCTACTTGGGATCATATCAAAAATGTGTTCTACGTTAAAAAATATTGAAATATCTTGGATACCATACAAAAATCAACGGCCACTTCAAACAACAAAACAAAAAAAACAACGTCATTTCTTTCAAATGTAATGGAATTAATAAACACATGCGTCTCGATTTAACAAACGTAAACTATTTATATCGTTTCATATTTTTGGTTTTGACATTTACGAAAATATATTAAAAAATTGTTTTCTGGGGAACGATGTACAAAATGACGTGCACCTATTAAAAAAATTAATGGTTTTATCGCCCAAACACATTTCTTTTCGTCTGTTAAAAAACACACACCACTACTGTTATTTAAAGCGTCATTCTATGCCAAGCGATTTCAGTTCAAGCATTGTTGAGAAAAATTTCAATGTGATTTATAGTTAAAAATAGTTTTGGCGGGCACGGTAAATGAATCTTCAGCATGTTTCTTTATTGACTTTATTATAATGCGGCAATGTAACACACGATGTCAGGCGGTATACCTCGAATATAACGTTGACTGTGAGCAGGAAGTACTGTACTAAATTTTCCGCAGTCCATTTTTCTGGTATTTCAGTTTTAATAATCTCTGTCCTCCCCATGTTCACATGCGGTTTACGAATCAGATTTTAACTAGTCGTCTGAGTAACTGTGCGCGTACTAACTTCACAGCCAATTTTTACCTCGTATTTTCGCCGTTTGCGAATCAAGTAGAGCGATGCGTACGAACACGAGGTTCTTTGTTGGTTACGAACCAGAGAAATCTTAAATAATTATACATACGCTGTAGAGATTGCGCTACCTTCTTGTCATGTAAGAAAACAACATATAGGTACTTCATACCATATTTTTATTTTAAAAAGTGTAAATATTAGAATTCTCTTGTTTCGCTCCAAATTGAAGAATTCGATTCGAGAATCCGAATAGGTTTTGAATAGAAAAATACTACTATTTACCAAGACAGTGTATGTATGTAAATAATTGAATAAAAATGATCGACTATTACTACATATACATATACCTAGAACAGCATCTAACTGCAAAATAAGCTAATCAATCCATCCTAGTTAAGGCTTATCATCTCTCTCTAACACATCGTGCATGAAAACCGTTTGTAGCAGAGTCGTAATTGATTTATTTATTATAACACAGGGATTGGAAGATAGGTGGCGCTACTGAGCCAAAATATGTGTACCATCATTTACCTTTTTTAGTCGGCCTGTCAATACTTGGTGACAATCCGACCAATTCCGACGAAAACATCGTGTTAGGGTTTTTTTGCGACCATACCAAAAGAGCAATATTGCTCAGTAATCCAATTCTTGTTTTTAAGTAGCAGAACTGGCGTGGTAATCACGCCCATTCTCGATGGTGCTTATAGAAGCCATTAACCTTCCCGTACAAGCATTGGTTTGCAGAGTTTCGCCGTGGTCGTATGTCGGTTTTTGATGAACCACATCCAGGTGGCCCAAAAACGGCTACCACAGAGGAAACCGTGGACAAACTCCATGATGTCGTACTAGCGGACGGCCAAGTAAAAGTTCGTGAGTTGCAGATACGTTAATTGAACTTGTTAGCCATCCCAGATAAGATTTTGGGTAGAACGCTTCCTCGTTCTGCGCGATTAGTACCGCATGTACTTACTCCGGAGAACAAGGGCAATCGTAAAGCCACTTCCACTGGCAGTGGATGAGAGGGAGATTCATTGGCACACACCAAAGACCAAAAAACAATCAATGGGTTTTACCCGGTAAACGTGCTCCAAAGAAGGCGAAGACCGTGCCTTCGACCCTCAAGGTGATGACAACCGTTTTTTGGGACGCGCAAGGTGTGATCCGCATTGACTATGTGAAGAACGGAAAAGCAATCACAAGAACATACTACGTCGATTTATTGGGTCGAATTGCACTACGAACTATTCCTCCATCCTCTGAAATCTCTGGTTTGGCTCCATGTGACTTCTTTTTTCTCGAACCTTAAATGAGCTCCCACTTAACTGAGTAAATGTTAAAATATTCGCTGCCTACATTATAAAGGAAACAATAATATGAGCTAATGTAAATCTAAGAGCTATCATAAAAGGAAAATTCAATTTTTTAAGCCGAAATGTTTCTGAAAAATGCCATAACGGTTAAGCGAAGAATAAAAGAATCAAAACTACGAAGGTATGGCACAACCAACTAAGTTGTTCTCTTACGCGAGAAAGATTAACTACGCTAGAATACATACATCCAAATATTGAGTCAGTGATTATTTGGCTTCTGAGCAATTAATTTTAACTGATAATTTTATTATTCGCCAAGGTAATTATGTGACAATAATGCTGTTGAGGATTGATTCAGGACATTCGTGGAATAAAAGGGAATAAATCTGGCTTAAACTCGATGAAAAAATGTTTGGGCTAAAATGATGAGATAGATACTTGAGCGGATAAACCGAGAGGGCGCTTGTATCATCTACTTATTACTTATGTACACTCGGAGAAAAAGTAGTCGGGACGCCTAAGCGGGGCAGCAATGCAACCGAATATTGCTGCCGCGCTTAACCGTCCCAACTACTTTTTCTCCGAGCATACGCTGATTGTTTTTATCTCTGCTTTACTGTGACTCATTTTTCTTAGAATATATTGAATTAACATAATACGACAAGTTTGGAAATTCGCAGGAGTTATTTATTTTGATCATATTAATTGACAATTTATGTTATTTTATTTTATTCCCGAAATTATGTTTAGTACCTAAACTGGAAGTCAAAGCAATCAGTTTTGTAACTTAGTTTTTACAGGTTTTTACATTGTAAAATAGTTTTAGAGTTCTCATATAAAATGTCAATCATCGCTGTCACTTTGAAATATATTCCAGATAGATATTAGTATATTACATAACGAGAGTTGTAAGTAGCTTATAACATGCGATCGCAGTAATTCTACGAGCATGTAATAAGCTTACAACCCTAGTTGTGTACTATATTTTTTCTACATTCTTCTTCATTGTTTGTTGTACGCCAGTCCATTGCTGGTATACCTTTTCATATCTTTCTCTTGATTTTTCTGGTAATAGGTTTTTAGTAGTGTTCGCAGCTAACTGAATAATATTGGGTGGTGTATTACTCAATTCATTTTCGCTATCCGATGAACTCATTTCAGTTATTTATTTTAAAATAAATGTATATTCAGATAGCGGACAGCGAGTTTTGATTAATTTTAATCTGTCAAAATTATGGGCGGGTACTAAATCGTTTCCATGGTTATTTGATTGTTTTTATATAGAACTGAAGCGTAATGTTTTTATTACGTGCTTAGTCATTACATGTCAGTAGCTTGTAATGATCTCTTTACTTAGCAACCAGATACTAGGTAATAGGTAATTTACTAGTAAGGGAGCAGAAAAAATATACATACTGATACATACATCAAGACATTGACTGTTCCGAGTTAGAACCATAACATACTGCCTTCAAGTACAAAAAATATTCTTTTAAGCATATAGATACATACATAAGTCGTAGTAAATATAATTAAAGAAAACATCTTTTTAAATGTTTCTTTTTTAATAAAATACTTAAAATAGAAGTTTTCGATCTGTCAAATTAACTGTCAATCATCGCTGTCACTTTAAAATATACTCAAGAGCAATTTATGAATTGTTAGATTGAGTTAGGAGCATAAAAAACAATGTTTTCAAGTACAAAAAAATTTTCTTTTTAGCATAAAGATAGGTTGTAGTAAATATAATTAAAGAAAACATCTTTTTAACCTTCTACTGGCGTGGTGAAATTTTTATACCTAGCTGGCGTCGTGGTGCCTATACGACCCCACAAATTTTTACATGTGTGTGTGTGTGTACGTATGCATATCTAACTTTGCAAATAAATTACGATTTGATAACTCTTCTAAAATCAGTTGTGACGAATATGACTTTTATATATTACGAATTCTTACAAAAAACGCAATAAATATTCCAATAAGTAAAAACATGTCAAATACACAAACATTCCTTTATTCATAAAAAAACAGTGTAACAGATAGTGGACATGCTGTACATTATGTTATTTCAAAATATAAAGTTTATCCTACAAAAAGACGTGTAAAACTCTTAAAAACATACTAATTTAAAAAAAAATTGCAAAAAGCAAAGTTGCTATTCTGCGCATTGTCTACATATATTAGCAATACCTATGGCCGTAACTGATTTCTGTCTACGCCTGTCGCAAGCTAAGTACCTTATTTGAAGGTAGATGGAGCCACATGCTGATACTATGACAATACTAGATAATAGAGCGCTAATATTATCTGCGGGGGTCTCAGCGACCCCACAACGCCAATAGAAGGTTAAATGTTGCTTTCTTATAAAATAATATGTGTTCATAAATGTTTGGGATCAAGGTCAAATTAAGGCGCGAAATTAGAAATTTAAGTTGGCAGTAAAATAAGTTTGTAGAAAGCGACGTTCTTGTATATTATCACCTAAAATTTGTATTGCTTCTTGTTCGTCGCTGTATTTTCTTGTTGTTGTTTTGGATATTTTAAAAAACATGTTCTTTTGAGAGCTATTGAAGGTATTTTAATTCAATAAAGTAAGATCTCACAGTTTTAATATTACGGTAAAGAAATGATCTTTTACCAGTACCAATCTGTATATTTGGTTGCCTACAGTTCACATCTCAATTTTTGATCTGTCATATGAACTGTCAGTCATCGTTATGTCATTTTGAAATATGTTGAAGACAGATAATATACATTGACTGATATTTTAACTTAGAACCATTACTTATAATGCTTTCAAGTACAAAAAAATATTCTTTTAAACTTATAAATAAGTAGTAATAAGTATATTTAAATAAAAACACATTGTTAAATCTTTTCTTTCTTAATATAATAATATTAATTCATAAAAAGTAATAAAATACAAAATCTAACTACATGGTTATTACAACAAATATTTTATGTACAAAAATAAATTACTTTAAACTAATGCTTCAGATGATTGTATTGAGGCAGTGATTCTAACTCTTGCGCCTCCGTCTTCCTTTGTACTATTGAAGCGAAATATAAGGCCATAAAGATGAGTAGAATCTAAAAAGAAATCCAATTTGAAATTATAATTAGAAATAAATACATTTGATATATATCTTTTGTTGGCATGCTTATATTTACCAAACTTATAAGTAAAACTATTTGCAAAAGAACATCCATCATATTTATATACCCTAATAAATACTTAATTCTATCTGAGAAGTCTTTGATTATTTTCTGTCTTTGCTATAGAATCTAAATATGAATAAGTTTTTCTGGCTTTTCAACCACAACACTTTTAATGAGTGGAACGCAACCTTCTTGGTTTCTATTTAAGGAAGTAAAAATCGAAAAAAACTAAACTAATCTAAAAACATAATAAACTTACATGTACGACTAACGTCACAGCAAAAACTGTCCAGATAGCAGTGTTAACGGGCGACAGAGCTTTTATAATCCGTGAAGAACAGCCATTCTGAAATGGTACACGGCACTCTTCGTGCTGCAAGAGGCAGCAGCTACTTGGGTAAGTTCCATCTAATCGTCTCATCGATATCGGCTGTTCGAATCCACAACAAGCCAGCTGAAAACATACATTTTTAATAATCATACGAAAATAATCAACAAATTCTTACCGACCTTTTGTTGAATTTGATCAACTGAGTCGGTAATAGTAGGATTTTCCCCATAATAATCGAATATCAGCTTAAGGTCAGACTGCTTGGGTAAGCTAACTAGCGAATGACCGGCGTGCATTGTGCTAAATGCAACTACCATTAACTTAGATACCAATAAACCTATCATAATCCCTCCATACTGAAAAAATAACAAAATTAGATGTATATTTTTATTATACATTTAACTATTTGCTTACAGTTTTTAATAATTTTGCGTTTTCCTGGCGTGCGCCCATATATCCAAGAAGGGCAACGATTACTGTTACAGCTCCTCCCACAAAAGCTGTTATCAGAAGCATAGGAGAAAGATGACCACCTCCGAAGAGTGAAAAGAGTCCAACGCCAATTACGAATATTCCACATATCTGTAAAAGTTTGTCAGCCATTAAATTGTAAAGAGTAATACTAATCTAAGTGAATAGATAGAATTCTTAGTATATAAAGCTAAATCATTATGTCTGGACAGACCACAAGCTTGCCCTTCTTCAGTGATGATTTGGCGTTATAATGTTCAGTGTTGTGTCGAAGATTCAACAAGATTAATCGCACTTGGAAATAAAACCGAGAAGCAGACTGTCAATTCAATACCAATACACATTTCTGGTATCAATGCAAATTCTTATGGCCTCAGTTAACAGGCGAAGAGCTTTTTAGCCTTTTACCCGCTATGTTGGGTTCCTCAATCCCGAAAGTGTTTAGATCTAGTTGAGGTCCTCCATAGTGGCATTAGTCATCTGCCTCCAGGAAAAGTCGTGTTCTGATCCGAAAAGAAAGTCTACCACAGTCTAGCTCACCAAGATGCTGAAAGAGCGGGTTCTCCGACCGTGCCTTCTCTCCGCCTTCGCATACTCCGTCAAAGTGGATATGATTAAGTCACGGTGTATATGGATGTTACTGACAATCATTCGCAGCACCCGCTTTTGCAGGATGTTCAGCTGCTTTTTCTGAGTTGAACAGGCGCTGGACTAGGTAAGGGAGCCATATGTGATGATAGATGAGCCAGACCGGCTTTTACTCGTAGGAATTTGGAGATGATAAAGTGATACCTAAACGTCAGTCTTGTACCGAGCATGATGCCTAGATCTTTCGTCTTGGGTTACTACGGAATACTTTCACCCCCAATGACGATGTTTGGAAGGGTGCGTTTTACTTTCAAAAGAAGCGGATAGGATTTATTAGCGTTGATGCTGAGCCTCCAGCTAACAGCCTACTCGCAGACGTCGTCCACGGATCACTGTAGACGTCAATGAATCAGTCCATCAATGCTGGACGAGGTAAATATGGTGGTGTCGTCTGCGTAAATCGCCAGGGGATTATTTGCAGAGCGGGGGATGTCGCTGTTATAAAAGATGCAAAGCTCAGATCCTAGAAGGAAGCCCTGAGCGGAGAGTACTGGACTTTATATTGTTTTATTAACAATGGTGCAGCAATACAATTTACCGAATCACATGCGTGAAGGTCAGTTGGATGTTGAACTAAAGTGTAATTTGTAATCTAGGAACACGTATTTTCTCATAATTCTTGAATCTAGTTCAGTTACAGAACTTGGTGGAAAAATATTTTTCAATAATTATATCAACGGGATAATACACCTCAATATAAAAATATTTATTTTACTCAAAATTATGCTAATAACCATTAAAATAAACCTAAACAACCCATCAATTGCATCAGTCATATTTAGGAGGATGAAGCTGGTTGACATGAAAGGTGCTTACCTTGAATAACAATTAATATTCTAATCGGGAAAAAGTTTAGGTGTACCTATTTTGATCCTCGTATCGACATAAAAAACGTGACCATGAAAGTTTTGTGGATATTTTATTACTTTGCGTAACACTAGTCCAGTAGCAACTGCGTCTTCAAAATTTTTGCGCGAGTTTTAAAACATTAATCATTTTTTAATAAAAAAAACCGTTTGTAATCATTAGTGTTGGGCAGTCTAGTTCCTTTTGCGGACTCGTTCCGTTTTCCTTCCATTTTATCATAGGAACTAAATCATATATTAACACATACAATCGTTGCCGTGTATTCATACATACATACATATCAGTCCTATCAGTATCGTTCCGATTATAATTGATATAAAGGAACTATGTATGTATGTATGTAGTGCGTAGTGTTGATGTTGCCGGAATGCAAAATAAATATTGTTCCAATCGTTCCAAAGGAACGAAACGAACATGCTGCATTAGGAACGTATATCGAATGCCAACGGACAACATTCAATTAGATCCGGACTCGGAACGATATCGGTCCAAACCAGCGAACTCGTTCCGTTTTTCAAGTTCCACGTGCGGAATAGTTCCTTTGAACTGAGTCCGGTCGGAACGACACAACACCAGCAATCATTAATTACTCAGAACCAAATTGGTCTAAAATCTAAGTAGTATAAGCATCAAAAATTGCTTGCAGAAATCTGAGTCGTTTAATATGATCTCGTTAGTACACGCATAGAAATAAATGGATATTTACAATATTCGAACGTAAGAACGTTCTCGATGTTGTCTTTGCCAGAGTTACCCCACTCTTCCTGGAAGTTTATCCGAATCACAGTTAACTTTGGCATTACATATTTGCAAACACACGATGAAGTTCAAGGTTAACGCGTTAAATACTACATTATACACTACCAAATTTCGAATTCTGTATAATTTAAAATATAGGCTCCTCACTAGTCCTCGAATGTATTTTTAAATGTATGACGTACATAAATTTGCTTTCCAGATATTTTTCCCACTTTTAGGTCAAATCAAATTCTATTCGATTACAAATCAATTTATTTCAAAACCGGTATAAAGTAACTAATGACGTAAAGCCTGTATTACGAAACAAATAGCAGGAAACCTGTGCATCAGCATTATAATACCTACCTGGCCAAAATACATATCAATGCCACATTAAAGAAATTATATTTATACAACTATGTACTGATATTCTGTTTCCGAGCAGTGTACGCGAGTTGCCTCAAATATTCGTTACCTGGCATTTGTCTTATAAAATAAAGGGTGCTACTATGTTGCCATCGGTACCCAGATGAACGGATTGCTTACTTGATAACAGAAAGCATTTCTGCAGCAAGTTCAGGGAGATCCAGTTATGGTGGAAAAATGAAAATATCTGTTCGGGAAAATGTGTGGAATACGTTAAAACGTCTCGTTTACATGAAAAACAATAAGACGAAACAACAACTAATCGAACATATTCAGGAAGTGTGGGAAAAAATAATGAAGACATAAAACATCGTTTGTGGAACTGGAACTGATTTACGGAATAGGGATGAGCGCCTGTGAAGGTGAACTCAGGGACGGGGAGCAGAAACGAAGATCAACCCTATGGAAAAATTTTCCTGGCCTGAGACATTCCAAGGTATTCCTTGAAAACTTCAATAATCAAAGAACAAGGACTGTTCTTGTGTGATTTCTGACAGGGCACTGCCACCTTGGGGGACACATGACGAGGACACCTGATATCCAACTGCACTATTGCAGCAATTCGTGCCAGTTATTTTGGTAAAGATGTCATCGATGAGGGAGAAATACCCTCTTTGCAACCATCACAGCTATTACAGTTTATGAAAACCCTTAGACTGGATGGCGAGCTATAGCTGTAGGTAATACCAACTTATGTATAGCTCGTGTAGGGGGGCACAACATCATGTGGGGTGCAACATCACCCTCAAGCTAAATTCTAATTCTAAATAATTAATTATATTTCGGCCAGATATTGTATCACAAAACAATGATTTTATTTCACAAAAGACCCTAACTTTCACAAGATAATTAATCTGTTTTCTGATTACACCCTCTGGATTAATTTCCTGTTTGTTTACTTTTCTGCATGCCTTTAAAATGTAACTTATACGCGATTTCATCCTCTGTATCTACATAGTATTATACATATCTACATGGGCTTTCAATAAATACCAAAACCGAGGTGACCTCTTTTAGATATGCAACCCATTTAACAGTATGGTAATACATATTTTTAAAAATAAAAATCCTTCAGAAATTTTTATTTACATATATTGACAACTAAAATTTTACAGGTTAGGTTTATATTGTAAATAATCCCAACTAAGCGACGACTGAACGACACAAACAGAGACGTATAAAAACTGTCAAATCAAATATCGACTAGCAACTCAGGTTAGACCGGTTAGATAGCTTAGGGATATTTTTTATTTTACCAACATATTATTTGCCTCATCTTACGTCAGAGATCGCGTGGGTTTCGATTCTTATTGAAAACCGTGTTCAGCTATTCACTAAACCTAATTACTATGTAATTTAACACAAATAGAAAGAAAATAATCCATATCTTAAAATTGTATTCTTACAACCACTAGTTTGGCTAAAATTATTTAGCAGTTCATTATATACAAGTAATTCCAAGAAATCTCAAAATCTCTTCTAAATCTGTATGGGATTCCCGCATATATAAATGTGATGGTCGTCTATATGCTAATGTTATTAAAGATCAAGAAAGATTATGTGACTTCTCCGTATGATTTGAATTCGTTGGAAATTCCCAACGATAAATTCTCGGTATCTTTAGCAGCTGTAAAGGACGTTGTTTACGCTTGATATGATATTGAGACCGAGAATATTAGGTGTTAGCAGATAAGAAACATGACTGATACTTCGTTGAAAATAAACGGCAACATCTAGGTACCCGTTATGTATGTATACGTGACGGCCGGAATAGGAAATATATGTATATTTACGTGCAATTATAAAATGGGCTATTTATCAATAATTCTACACAAAAAATTGTGGTTTTAGCCGCTAATTACTTGGTAACCGACGGTGATAATAGCTCATATTATAACCGTATACCGTAGGTAGGGTATTTCCATATTACATTGAAAATGTTACGATTTGCGTTTACCGTTTTAATTCATGATTTACGCATTTTTCTGCCAACTTTTAGAATTTTGAGTAGTAAAGGCGGTTATTATTTAAGTGTAACCAACCAAATTTTGACTAATATGCAATAATTTGTCAATGTTTAACATTAAAAAACAAATACTCGTAAAGTTATACATAAATATCGAATAAACAGCCAATACAGTGTTTTGACATTTAGATGTCAAAAAAACGGGCAAGTTTGGCAATTAAATGTCAAATTTGGATAACTTTGATATTAGTTACGCCGAAGTTTTGCGTTGAAAGTCGATTTGGAAACAATGTACTCAAATTTATTGACACTTTATTTCGCGTAAAATACACACAATTTTATACTTTAAATACCTATCTAATACTACTAATGGAATTCGACATGTTATATACGAACAAGTTTGACAAGTAAATGTCAAATTTGCACAATTTTATCATGTAAATATAAAATTTTGTATTTAAGTGTCAGGTACAGTCTGTTTCAAATTAAATGCGAATCGAGGATATTGTGTGCAGTTACCCAGTTCGCGGCGCTGTATTGTGGGTGATCTATACTTTTTCATACATAGTGATGCGTAGTTGATGATTTTTGACATCTAACATTCATCTAATATCACAATTTATACTTTTGCTATATTGGTTTTTATTATTTTAAATGCAATATATGTAATTATCGTCATTTATAATGAGCCAAAACATCGTTATCGATAAAACACAAAGTATTGTAAAATATATCGTGCAACTGCACGTATTTGAAGGTAAACTTGAAAACTAGATATGTTCTTGGTTAATAAAAGTAGAAAAAGTATTGTCTGTAGTCTCATTATTATAATTTCAAATACATACTACGTAACACTGTTGATTTGTAATACATTTGATTATCGTAACGATCGAAGAGAGAATTATAGAGCTTCTCCGATGGAAAACCTGTTATTATTAATTATTATTAAAATTAAACATTTCGTGTAGTTATCTGTTAAGAGATAGTAGTCTTCTGAAGTAGCTTGCTTAAATGCGGAATAATATTGTATTAGAAAAACAGCATGCCGATATTTCAATTGGAAATCGCTGACACGTCATCCTTTAAAATCTCGAGTACCTACATAAATAGTAGCTTCTTTCTGGTTACGCACAAAAGAATGCTTGCGTAGCATTTTCATATTATATAGAAATGCTATTATTTTAAAATGGTGTTGAGAATTGCTATCTTTAATAATCAAATTTGTCGTTTGATGTTTTTGTATATTGACTAAAAATAATGAGATGAAGCTTTTTTTAAAAATAATATTTGGGGATAAGCTCCATACAAAAATGTTTATGGAATTATATATTATGTTAAACAAGAATAATTGTTTTTGTATTTAAAACTCCGGAT
>ML219634.1:70735-103126 GCA_004785975.1 Popillia japonica | reverse complement strand
AAAATATCACAACGTAACGTTATAACAATCATGTATGTAAAAGTTGCTTCCTTATCAGTTGCTTTTTTATAATTAATATATGTATTTTTATGACCTTTTAACTTATCTTATTATCTAGATAGTTTTTCCACTTGTTAGGTCAATGATAACACATTTGACTTTTGTTCGAATTGCAAGTGTTATCATTGACCTAACAAGTGGAAAAAGTATCTAGATAATAAGCTTTTTTATAATAATCTTTAATTAATCGTTTTTGATATAAATTGGAGTTTGTTAGCACCGTACCGTCAAGCCGTATAATTTTAAATACTATTATAATAAGAAATATATATTTTAATCTTAATATATCCTCTCGATTTTATATACATACATATTTAAATTGAATTTCAATTAAAAATTTTCAATTTTTTCCTTTAGCCCTTTGAATAGGGTTCTTTTAATACAAGCGCACTTGGAATATCTATAGAGTTGGCATAATTCTTTCAATGACATATAACGAATCAATTTATGTAATTGCAAAGTATTTATCTAGAAGTCTATTATACAGTTAGTCCCACCAGACCGGGTGGCTCATATCTCGGTAAACGTGCACGCTAAAAAAATCCATAACCACAAAGGGCTTACTATGTATTAGTACGCACTTATTTAGTATGGTGTCCAATCTCCATTATTGTCCGCTATAACTTTGCCTTACTAGGTTTTTTACATATTATAAGGTCGGTAATGGCCGCCGTATATTACGAATCCTTCTAGATAACTGTTTTATATTAAATATGCGTTTTCCCCTAAATTTGTATTTGATAAATATCTAAACAATTGAGTTTGGAGATTGTGCCTTCCAATCTAATCTTTCGACGTTATTATCGGTGCGCAGAGTTCAACAGCCACACGCCACAACATTTGAGATCATTGTTTTGTTGAAGTAGCCAAAAACTCGTTATTTGATCCTCAGAAATTTGCAACGCTTGGTAACAAATATTTTTCATAAATTTTCATCATATTTGCTACTGTAAAATTTTCTGTAAACACATGCAATGTTCTGATACCTCTCACAGAATAAACCCCATACGTGCACCTTTAGGGGATGTTTAATTGAGCGTTGGAGGAATCTATTGCGACGGGTTGTCCAAACACGTTTAAAGGGAGCCCACGCCCAAAAAGAGGCCGCATCGGAAGAAATTATGTTACGCCAATCATGGCCGTTATTTTCTTTTGCCCACGAGCATTGTTTTGCTAGATGTTTCTCGCTCAGTAATGGTTTTATTGTCGTACTCTTCCATCGTTCTTTATGACAACTGAGACTGAACTAGAATATTTCGTCTAACGTGTATTAGCCTGGATACTATACTATCTTGTGCAGTTGTTTACTTTTTAATGACGCGTTTTTGCAAGAATCGGCCCAAACGCTCTTGTGGGACTAACTGTAATTTAATTAGCAGAATAATTTATGCTTTATAGATTATGATAAACCCGGAAAACGTTGATAGACCTCAGTCGGATAATATCCATGAATGTAATGAATGATAAGTAGTAAACTTAAAACTAAATAATTTTATTAACGTAAAAATAAGTCGGTTGGGCGCTGTAGATTTGAAAGGGACTAGTAGAGAAGTGTTATGGAGTTTGCTCTCAGTTGCAAAAGAATCGTGTACACTATATCTTGTTTGGACGTTTGAGAAGTATCAGTAACTATTTCCTTGAACAAGTTATATAAAAAACCCCTATAAAAGTGAACGCTACAAATGTAAAAATCGGATGTAAACTAAAGGAAAACAAAAAGGATAGTAAAATCGCTTCTATAACTCCTGCAGGGTTATGTGAAACAGATCGAACTGAAGTGTGGTCTTGAGTGAATTAACCAGAACAAAGAGTTTTACATAGTTGAAGTAAAAGCAGTTTTAACAATTAAAAAACTTTTAATATTTACCGATTACAGTGAAATTAAAAAGTTATTTTAAAAAATTGAGTGACGTACGTATTGTATTAATTTTTAAACGAATGCGATTAGTAAAGTATCACATTTTAAAAGAAAAAGAAATATTATAAAATTTTGTCAGACGAGTCACCTAATGAATTTACCCTAAGACCGAAGAGCAGCAAACTTATTGCTACACATTCTTTCCGCTTAGAATTCGTAATCTAGATCAAATATACGACGTAGGAGTACAAAAAGTGAAAATTTACATTAGCAGTCCATCTACGGACCTCCCGTATTAACGGTCTTCCACTTTCGATCATTCATAAGCATTCACCGATGTAGTTCGTAGCAACATTCTTATTGTAATTGCTATTGTTGCGTTTAACGTGCCCGGCACACAAATTCAGGCAAATGAACATGACACATTTCCTTTATATTTCGTCTATTGCAATTCTTACATAATTAAGGCCGTCACTGTAAACTGCTGTCAAATTTATTGGCTGTTAGGTGTTACAAATCGTCGACGTATGAGATCTACATAATATGTATTAGGCAATCCGTTATAGGAAATATCAAGGTTGTAAGAAACGTCGATTCTGGGTGGAAGATGCTTCATAGTTGTTATACATCTAGTTTAGTTAACATTATTATGAGGTGACATAACATGAGGTAATGCTACTAGCAAATTTAAAGCAGTAGTTGATGTCTTTTGCCTAGTAATAGTTGGCACGTAAAGTATTCAGTAAAGACACTAGTGAGATGTGGTATAGAAATAGAATCGATTGTCTCACAAAGCAAAAAATCGCCTTGCAAGCGTTCCAAACCAGCCTGTAGCAAATTCTAACAGTTGCCATTGACAGGCTGGTACAATGTTGAGATGTATTCCACAGCTCTAGATTACTAGGAGATAATACCCTGCCAGAGCTGCAGCGGTAGTCATTACAGTATTATGTAACCCGCTATAGCAAATCAAACAAAACTGTTATCGTGTTAGTTACAATCAATATTTATTTCTCTAAACATATTTAAAATTTTTAAGCACAAACTTGAACACATGGTATATAGCGCATTTTCCATAGGTATTACATTGTCATTACCAGTGATATAGATTAGGGTGCCACAAGTTCCATGGGCTAAGGTTATTCCAGGTTGGTACGATTACTGGATGAAACAGATTATCATAGGAGATAGGAGTTATAATTGGAGAAGGCACAATTGGAGGAATAATGGGATTAGTGATAATAAGTGGTTTCGCTTTTGGGTCGGCCTTTGGATCGGTTTTCGGATCAGCGCTCGGCGCCGCAAATACAACGGCCAGCAAAGCAGCAAAAACTACCTGTGAAAATAAAGTGAATTAGTATATTTGGAGTTGTAGTGTGAATACTAAAACTGATACCATTGTACTAAGAATATCACAGTTTTTCCGTGCGTGCTAGTAGGAATCATACTACATGGGACAAATATTACGAGAAGAATAGAATATTTGCTTAATGTTACTTTAGCTTGATAATATTCTATTGACTTTTTGTTATACAAAGTTATTTTCCAGTTACATATATGTATTTCCAGACTTATGTAAGAAAATCTAGACTATGAAATATTTTTTGAAGAATTCCTGTTTGACTTCAAAATTATACGAAATAATTACAAATACATTTCGAATAAATTTAAATGTCTTTTAAAAACTCTAGATTCAAAGTTTTCGTACGGTTCTAACCTTTTGATAGGTTTGTAACATTAAGCTTAGTTTTAAGTTGGCAGAATGAGTGGGTGAAAAATGAACAACATTGTGATAATAAAGTCGAAGATGCCATAAATTGGGAAAAATCAAAAACAAAACCCAAGGGGATTATTATTGTCGGTGGTAGATCACAATAACTCATAAATGTCAGATACCAACAAAAGAAGTTGGTTACCAGATTTCGTTCAAACGCAAATATTTATAGACCGTAGTAGTAGGCGTTGAAACAGAACTTGTCAAAATCATTTTAGTATAGAAAAGCCGTTCTTACTTACAAATTTGATGTTTAATAAATAATAAAAATATATCTTCAATTTATTCACACGAATTGTAGGTTCTAGAAGCTAATCTCTATAAATCCGATCAATATATTTAATTAAGTCTCACTTTTATATTTTTAAATTTTCTGTTGTTACTCCTTCCATGTTAGGATGATTATTTTAGAATATACCTTAAGAAAGTAGTTAAATTAAAGAACAATATCATGTATATGTAAGCGGACATATATTATATGTGTATGTATGTAATTTGATTACAAACTCGCAATTGTGTTAATTAAATAATTAGAAATAGGTATAGGTAAAAAAATAAAAACTACTTACGTATTTGAACATTGTTACTGAAGTTTGTTTTTTCAGAAACTGATATATCTCATAAAATTTTCTCGCATTTTTATACGATTTCGTTTGTCCTTTAAACGAAAATTATATCAAAACAAAGCACATCATCTTGAAAGCTTCGGGATATAACGAAATCTTTATAAATAATACGCACCTCAGTGACAAACGTATTACAAATTAATTCCAAAATATGCGTCAGTATGATTTGTACATTACCAGTGAAGGATTTCGATGGTGATCCAGTACCATCGAGGTGCGATCCATACCAAGGAGAACGTAATCTGTGCCTAATTTGTACACGAGCGCAATAAAAATATTTTGTCTAACAAACGGATGTCGAAATTATATTTTGTTTTGATGACAATTTAAATAAATTTATGTTATATTTATTTATTTATATACATTTTATTCTGATATTAGACCTGATTAATTAGAAAAATATTTAAATAAGAAGGAAACGCGAATTCGATATTGACTAATGTCTTCGTCAATTGCGTAGAAGTTGACCGAGATATTACTATTCAGTTAAAAATAGAAAATCATGTTTGTTATTATTCTATTCGGCCCAAATTTGGTCCAATGATTAACGCGTTTTACCTTGCTTTATAAATATCTAGCAAATGTTTTTAGAGGTTAAACTTTAGCTGGCAAAACTTTCTACACTAAAACATGAACCGTTTCATATTTTCTTTTTGCAAATTCAAATGACACAGAAACAATTTCAACTACTTGTCAAATATAATCTAATATCTCAACAGTGCAGTGTTCTTATGTAAGCAATATGAACAGCACTTTTCTGTCATATATGTATGTATGTATTATAGAGGGCAAAAGTAATGACCCACACTTCAAGCGATATGGCTTTCCGCAATTTGACTGCTCGTACTGAACGACTGTGATTAGAGACGAATACCTAGCAGGTAAATTTCACGTAGAAAGATTCGCAAGAAATGTATATATTATAATTTCATTTTCAATAGTTGGATTTACTCTTTAGATTAAGAAGTAATGCTGATTAGAATTCTAAACTAGATTTTGTAAGTACAAGCGCTTCTTTGGCAAAAGTAAATATTTTTCCATATGGTATTATATACTTATGTAATAACACGATTCTATTTATAGAAAAACGAATTGTTTCGGAGTACTTATTAAGAAATGCTTTAAATGAAATAGCATTTTATAGAAATTTATGTTTTATAATATTTACGCAGCCGCAAAATAATGAATTTAGTTTTAACTTATTAACTTATATGTATTTTTCTCTGACTTTTATGTACTTATCTATTTTGAAGATTTTTTTCCACTTTTAGATCAATTCAAACATTATTAATTCGATTAAAGATGAAATTATTCCAGAACCTTTATTATTTATTAGGTTGTCGTTACAACGTCATCAGTGAAAGAAATTGACATTTTATTCGTGTCAAATAATTAGAGTATATTTTTGCTTTTACTACTATTTCTATTTTTCTAATTGAATATTTATTATTATTTTTTATTTAATTTATTAACTTGTTTCACAATGTATTTTGTGTATGAGATCTACAGAATTTTGAATAATATACTCTACATTATACATTAATTCGTCTAATGAAGTGTTATTATTTCTATTAAAAATTTGGGGCCTAAACTTATGTAACTTACAATATAATAGCTATAGATAGATACCATATCTTAGTTATCCCGTAAAATTAGAGAATTTCCAAGTACTTTAGGATTGATTGGTCTTTTGATTATTATTCATGAATTCAGTTCAGAAGTGTTAATTGTTATGTTATATGCTATGAGAACTACTATTAAGAAAACAAATGGTATAAATGTATATACTCGTATATAGATATGTGTATATCTTTAAGACATATTGTATAGTTTGTGTTGTTTCAATTAAAACATTAAGCGAACTCTACGAAAATAATATTAAAGTTTCTAATTTTAGCCTACAATAGACGAGTTTTATTGCAGTTTGAGTCATTACTTTTGCCCTCGATAGTACATAATACGGAACACTGCAGCTCTGAAGGCAGTTTGTCATATGTGTAGTTCCAGAACTGTGGACCTAATAAAACTGGACATTTTATAGGTTAATAGGAATCCTATTAATACTAGTTTTGTATTGTATTGTGGAAGAAGGATTGTTGAGGTACTATGTACCTCCCTCACTGCGACCTATTGATCTATTGTGAATACCCTATTCCTTCAGTACCTTTCTAACCCGATATTTTTAAAGAATTCCATGATTACTTTGAGTACTGAGGTTGCAATCTGTTTGGGTTTGGCGGCAATGACCAGTCAACAGTTTTTTATTACGATTTGGCGAGTAGGTAGTTGATAAATTTCTTCGCTTGGGTTTGCGCAGGTGTTTTCTCCAGAGGAATTGCTTCCCAATCTTAAAATTCCTTCTAGAGTGGACGTTTTGACACCCAAAATAAGTATTCCAATGAAATGCATGTCCGCGCCTTGCTTCGCAATTTCATCCGTCATGTAGCTTTCTTTGTTATTTGTATGCTCTAGAACCCATATCAGGGATATCCTGTATTTTGTTGCCAGTTGCGTCTAGGGTTCTAGAGAGGTTGGGCTTTCGTCCACTAAGCATAACCATACATAGCTTAGCATCCTCAACAGCTTGGGTTAGTGATATGGAGCATCGCCTGGATATGAGTTACTATTACATTTGCATTAGTGAATCGACGTAAAATGTTGCCTTTCCAAATTAACAGTCAATTTCAAAATTATGGTATCCCAGCAAAAAGTCAAAAATAAAAATATTTAGGAACAAGAATTAAAAAATACTAGGGCCACATAGGCGAAATTAGATCTAGGTTTACGTTAAGCCAGAAGAACATTTCATCAAACCAAAAAAATATGATTAAGATATTAGTCCGTAATAAAATCTAACATACATAAGTTTGTTGTATGTTAAAGCAAAATATCAATAGCACAGGCCCCGAAAAGGATAGATGTCAAATAAATATTATTATTTAGACTAAGAAACAACACACCTTGTACGGGTAAAATAAAACATCCAGAAAATGTGGCAATGAATATAAAAATTAGTACGGCAGTCAACTTTGTAAATGTAAGGAACATATTAATAAGAAGAAGATACAGTGGTAAAAGCCTAACCCTTTTTTAGATCTTGCTTGCTGTCGCCAATTCAAATAGTTTAACTTTTTCAATAGAATGTTTAATAGAGTTCTTTAAATATAGTAAGAAATTATATAAAATGAATTAGACCATCATAGTTTCTTGAAACCATTTCTTATAAATAAAGTTGCTTTTATGCAATACATCTATTTTTTACGGTTGAAATAAAATTCACTATTAACCCTTTTTAGTTTTAACGAAACGATATGTAAATACATATATGTAGGTGCAGTCTGTTTCAAATTAAATGCGAATCGAGGATATTGTGTGAAGTTACTCAGTTCGCTGTGCTGTATTGTGGGTGATCTATACTGTTTCATACATAGTGATGCGTAGTTCACGATTTTTGGCGTCTAACATTCATTCAACATGAAATATCTCAATTTATACTTTTGCTATATTAGTTTTTATTATTTTAAATGCAATATATGTAATTGTCGTCATTTATAATGAATCAAAACATCGTTATCGATAGAGTACAAAATATTGTAAAATATATCGTGTAACTACACTTATTTGAAGGTAAATTTGAAAACTAGATACGTTCTTGGTCAATAAAAGTAGAAAAAAGTGGTTTTCGGACTCGTATATATTATTTAAAATAAAACATACGAATACATTTCATACGTATAATTTAATATAAAATTTGTATTAGCATAGCGAAAATAAATTAATAGAAGTGTAATTATTGTTCTTCGATTATAAATTTTCTAAGAAGTAAAGACGCTGCACCGGTAAAATAACAACTACTCTCATACTCGTTCAATAATACATATGGTACATAGGTATATATTTCAAATACTACGTAATACCGTTGATTTGTAATACATTTCATTATTATTAAAATTAAACATTTCGTGTAGGTATCTGTTAAGAGAGTGTTCTCCTGGAGCAGCTTGCTTAAAGGCGGAAATATGTTGTATTAGAAAAACAGCATGCCGATATTTGAATTATGAATCAACGATACGTCATCCTTTAAAATGTGGAGTACCTACCTAAATAGTTGCTTCTTTCTGGTTACGCACAAAAGAATGCTTGCGTAGCATTTTCATATTATATAGAAAGCTATTATTTTAAAATGGTGTTGAGAATTGCTATCTTTAATAATCAAATTTGTCGTTTGATGTCTTTGTATATTGACTAAATAATGAGATGAAGCTTTCTTTAAAAATAATATTTGGGGATAAGCTCCATACAAAAATGTTTATGGAACGTATATATTATGTTAAACAATGTTTGTTTTTGTATTTAAAACTCCGGATCATGCAATTATATAAATGTATGTGTGCAGTACTATTCCCTTTTAATTTTAGGGAAAATTATAAATAATAGATGTCTAATGTATCTATTCGGCTACTCTCAGGATTTATTTCGCATTAATGGTAAACAAAAAGCAATTATATGTCACACATGATAAAGATACTCTTCGCTCATGTGACATAATATACCTTTGTTTACCACAAAGAATTTGATTATTGATTGCGTAGTGTTTTATATGTTATTTAGAAATAGAACGGCTATTAAATATAAATGACGACAATTACTTACATATGTTGCATGTAAAATAATAAAAACCAATATAGCAAAAGTATAAATTGAGACATTACATGAATGTTAGACGTGAACTACGAATCACTATGTATGAAAAAGTATACACAATACAGCCCCGCGAACTCGGTAACTGGACACAATATCCTCGTTCGCATTTAATTTGAAACAGACTGTACATCCAATTATGTGCGTATTTCCTTTTACATATTTTATCATGTTCGTAACACATTCATATATAAATATTTTCATTAACTATTAAGATTTTCATGGACAGCTTTTGACCATGGTATTTAACATTTATGCAGATGATCTGATTATGTAATTATAACGAGCCTGGTTGTTGAACTGTAATAAGCATTTAGCTCGTACATCTCGTCAGACGCAGGTGTTCGGCAAAAATAAGTAATATAGTACCATAATTTTACTAACTATTTGCATTTATTTCAATACAATTCCAAATTTAACAATTATTTACAATATAATAAAATTTTAGATTTTAAATGTAAGCACATATCTGCTGATGTGATCGGAAAATTTCCTTTAACGTTATTTGTTCCAGGTTTATTTATTATAAATTTCCAGATTATTTAGTAAACGTATGGGTATCCACTGTATCCGTATTGGTAGCCGTAGTAGGGGTAGCGGTATCCGCTAATATATGGATTATATCCTGAATATGGGTAATATCCTGAGTATGGGTAATATCCCGTATATCCGTATGGGTATCCTGTGTAAGAAATCGGTAATCCAACGTCACCAACAAGTATAGATGGTTTTGCTTTGGGTGCAGCTTTTGGGTCAGCTTTTGGATCAGGATCGGCGAAGCTTACAGCCAAAAGGGCCAATACAACGAACAACTGAAATTGAAATGTGTTCAAGTAATGTTTAAATAATGTGTATATTTCTACTTAAATTATAAATAGGATTGTCATATGAAATAACCTTAACATACGGATGTAAATTTGGAACTAGTGTTCTATAAAGTTCTTGGTATATTAATTATATTTTTGCATGTTAGAGTTGGGAGAATACGATTGGCTTTTAAGAATACATTATTGCATAAGTTGCAGACATTTTTTGTGTTTTTGAAATATAAGCCAAGTATTGGTTGACGAAAACAGATCATACAAATTTGGCAACATAGAAAACCCAGGAATGTTGTTCTGAGGACATTGAAAAAATCTAGTAATAACGTGTAGTATTATATTATGTTTGTGTCATTATTGTGTTATTTATGAATACATGCAGTTTCAATTAGGAATACAACGTCTCATAGTTGTTCTAACAATATAGATTTGACGTATTAAACATCAATTTTGTTGATTAATAGAGTTATACGGGTAAACATGTATCTTGGTTGGAAAGTTTCCAATTTCAGAATACTGTATTTACGGTAATATTTTACATCTCTATCATATGAAAGACTTGCTCAAAGCCAATGAATAGGTAGACTTTTCAATTTAAAACTGATTTTACTTGTAATCTCGTAATTTCTTCAAATCATAAATCACCTAATTTAAGAAACTCTAGGTATAGTAAAGGACATTTTTTTTTATAAATAAAACTCTTGTTGGTCCTGTCTGTAATAAGTAATACCTCAAAAACTCAACAGTATTTTGGCTTATTGTCGCTATTGTGCACATTTATTATAAACGGGTATCACAAAAAATTTTCACATACTAGTCAAATATGACCATTAGTCTGTACAATCTCCAAGAAGAAGTAATGATGAATCCATTATAAATGTTTGGCTGGAACTCACATAGCACAAGGTGGTATTTGCCATAATTTAGCTATTATAAAGTAAGCAGATCTCAATTTTAAACATTAAAATACAATATGAAGTATAGTCTGATAATATACAGTGTGCGGAAAAACAACTTAAAAAAATTGTGGGATGATGGAAAGAACCAAGGTAGATCTTTTAAGCTTATAAACGTTAGGTCAAAAATATATAATTTCTCTACTAAATGTTAAAAAGTCTTAATGTTATAACTAAATAACATTAATTTTATGCGTTATATTTTTTTTAAGTGTCAAATTAATTGAATTGTTTAACTGTTTAGTGCGCACGCGTTCCATGTAGTGCGCATTGGATACTACGCGTCGACTCCTAACGGAAGCATGCGCAGTCAATGGGTTAATTAAACATGCAGTTATTAGTGCTGCAGTATAAGTTAACATTACAATTTCATCATATACTAACTTGCACAAGCGTTCGAAAAGTTGCGTATCTTTAAGGGATTTACCTTTAAAAAAAGTTTTATATCTAACAAACAAATTATATATTTTCGACTTGGCATTTAACAGCTTGAAATGTCTATTTTGGTTCCCTCTACGAGCCTAAATTGTTTTTTTAATTGTTTTTCCGCATACTGTATATCAATAACAGCTTTTGACACTTCTGATTTCATAACAGTTTAGACACCAATACTCTTCTCCTTTGGTAAGCATTCGATTTAGCTGAAACACCTAAGAAGCAAAATGTAGAATTATTCTAAATGATGACATGATTGACGAAAGGATCCACGAAACACACAACTGGAGAGAAGCAATATGTTCATCTTTAGTAGAGACCATTTTTATGCCACATTTAAATACGCTCGATTGGTATAACTAACAAAACTAAACAACTTACATAATAGATATTGAGAATTATTTAGGTACCTACATTAAAAGTAACACTAGTAACAATTAAATGTACCCCACAAACAAATATATTTATAATAAGGACACAGATAATTATCGCGTACTTACGTATTTGAACATTTTGTTGTTTGCAGATTATGTGACACTCAATGAATATTGAGAAGCAACTGAAGATCTTCACTAGCAGATCAGTCTTATATAATTCGGCCGATGAATAATAGAACCCGATTAATGTAAAAAATCGCTTAAAGTGGGATCATTTCGCCTTTTTTGTAGAGCTATGTTTTTTTGCAAATCTGTGCGAAATTTGCACAACTTAACCTTTGTTAATAGGAGCAGTCTGAAAAAGGAAAGTTAAGGTGAATTTATGGCCACGTGGTATGGTGACAACCTTGTCTCAAGTTGATCTAGAATAGGTTTATTCTCTTCTGGGTTGAATATATTTAAGCATATATGCTTAGCATGCCTTTAAAACTCTTAATTTTTAGAAATTGTGTGTGAACCAAAGAACAAAATTATGATTTATGAGAGGATTGAATTAATTATGTGTATTTGTTTACTTTCGTAAATATCTTGCAAAACGTTATTAAAGATCTACATAATCATCATCGAACAGAATTGTTTTATTAGAGTTTTAATATGATATGACGTATTAGGAATAAATTATTAAATTAATTTGAATTTCGTAATACCAGTCATCCAAAAATATAAAATAACTTGCCTTGAATTTAAATTTTTATAAATCCGGTTAGATTAGTTGGCTTCGACAAGATTTGTTTAGTAGCTCAGATTCAGTAGGTGAACGATTTTTTGGAAATGTAGATTTCATAAAGGATACATGACTTGTACCAGTTTTAATTGTCTTTAATTGCAACCGTATCTTGTAATAGTACGTGTACTATTATATCTCTCAGGTGCTAACAATAAGTGTAAAAAATAATTTCTACAAAAGAACCATCACATTTTATTTACAACGAAACTTGACACCTGAGTAAGCGTGGTAGCATTGTATTGTATTATTAGTATTATTACCATTAAAATAATCAGATTGAGATTGTAGAAAGTACATTGTTAATATTTAAAACATTTGACCGACTAAGATGTCCTGGTGCATTTCCTTTCTGGAATCGGTAAATGAATGTATCTACTTACAGAGTCTATTGTGCAGCTATATTAATAAAGCTCACAAAGGGCAAAGACGAACGGCTGCATGTCTAACAGCAGAAACATAACGTTAGAGGTGTCATAGGACTTGCATTTAGCCTACTTTTGTTCTTAGTTTAAATAAATATAACTAGCGGTTAGGTATTGTCGAATTTGTTGTGAATCTTGATCAACAATTTACTTGAGCAATAACTATGTGTTCCTATTTTCTTAACCATGCTTTGCTACTAATAGAATAATAATACATATTGTTATTATTGTTATTATTCATACTATCTCCTTATTCGTGTTAAATTAAAATTAAAAAAACTATTAAATTACATTAAATTAAACAATTATATTAATTAGTTAAAAAATAATAACTCCAGCCAACGGCGTGCACGGGGAAAAATTAAAAAACCCAGATTATAATGTGACAAATTTTATTTCTCAAAATTTATTGTAAAAACACATCACAAACACACATAATACATAATTACATCCATTTCGGCACAATAAACATAAAATTCAAGCTGGAATTACGAAAATCATCTTTAAAAAATATCAAGCAGTACATTTGGAAATTTACGGAGTGGTAGGCCTGGGTGAAACGGAAAACAAAAGGGAGGGACAGTTGTTGACAAGTTTTGACGACTGACAGACAAAACAAGTCACAAAAACCTATTTGAACTGAAATACGTTTGAAAACAAGTAAAAGTTTATAAGTACCCATTAGACCTTCAACCATCAAAATTAAACTAGTGAACAGTGAAGAAAACCCGAGAAAAGAATAACAAGATTGCAAACGGCAGGGAGAGGATTGCAACGCCCACAAGAGGATATCGGATACAAAAAACACACACACATTTAATTAAATTGGGAAATTACCAGGTAAGGGTTGTGGGTGGGTTATTTAGTTAATCATTGTAAAAAATTTAATATTCACATTATAATCTGGTTCTTCCTAAACTGTTCATATTTTTTATTTGCGTCATTAGTGACACACAACAATATATTATACATACTATATATATATTATTAGTCTCCGACAATCTTTTATATAATATAACAAAATTTAAAGTTATTTTTTTCAACTTTTGGCAATTTATTTGGACTCTAAAGCTGTTTGTAATGAACATTCATTTACAAGCAACACTTATTCAGTGTAACCTGCAACATGGTGCAACATTAATAGATGTGTGTCAAGGATTAACTCTACATAACATACATATACTTGATAGTTGTTGTTCTTTGGAAGTATTTTTGTAGCATCAGGATATTATAATAATACTTTATTTTTTCTATTAAAAAACAGATAATCTCATCACTTTTTTCAAAATTATGAAACATAAACATTTGGAAACACAAGTGTTAGTAATTCTAAGCAAGAAGTAATTTATGTACTAAACTAAAAGATGGTAGGAAATTGATTCCCTATTTTCTTTATTCAAGAAGTTATATCGTCTCAAGAATCAAATTGCACTCTTAACATTTAGTTAAAATCCTTGACTGCGTGAGGTCTACTTTTCTGCTAGCACTTTTACAAACATCTCCTGGTAGTGTTAAACAACTAAAACTTATTGCAATCTAGAGAAATCTAGTGAATAAACACAAAACTGCAAGCTCCCAAATGCATTTAGCAAATTATTTGAGCAAATTATATCAATAGGTACTACTAACTTAACAAAATATAGCATAGACTTGTTTAAATTTGTGTCGAATAGCAATACTGGAGATGCCATCTTTAAGGCACTATACTCTGTTTTTTTTAATAAGGGAAGCAAATTGTAAAATCCACGTTACATTAAGCAAATTAATCTTATAACTAATTTGGCGGTAAATTTAAATGATGAATTACAAGAAATCCAGTACTTGTAATTTACACTTTGATATTTAATTTAATTTAACGTATACAACACATTTATAAAAGTGCACAATAATTTTAATATGTATTTTATTTGCACTGCATGAATATTTAAAAATGATGTTATTATACATAAATATTATTACAAATTACAATAGAAAGAAGCACTAGCTAGTCTACCAAACTACCAGAATTACATTTATTTTTTGTCTTGCGTCTGTAATGATACTTGCACCTACTTAATGTTTTATTTATGCCAAAATTAATTCAAAAGGATTCAATTCACAACGATAACATGGTTCTAAGTACAATTTTATAATTCCGTTTTGCCATTTCGTCCACTGCGTATACATTGTAACGTTCTTCGTGATGATTTATTATTTCCAACAACTCTAATCGCACCATCAAGGGTGCTATGGTAATATGCATTATCCATTACAATAACACTATTGTCAGGCAATATCTTCAAAATATTATTGAATCACTTCTCAAAAACATTTGCATTCATTTCATCGTGGTAATCGACTGTTTTTCTTCCTTCAAATAGTACTAACTCATCGTCAACAAAACCGTTTTTAGAACCAATATGTAAAATAATTAAACGTCTTCCTTCACTAGTAGGATTTTTGAGACCAGTAATTACACCATCTATAAATGCTTGCCTGCGTGTTGTAACATTAACATCTACCCACACGTTTTCTCTAGTGTGCTCATCATTCAGTCATGTTTCTTCTAAATAATAGATTGAGCGTTGCTCATTTCTATATTTTGATATTGAAGATATCAACTTTTGCCATTACGTTTTAAATATCTGTAAATACATACTCTGTATTATATAAAACACTCAAATAATTAGTACCCAAACTGACTTTCATTAATTTATACAAGGTATAAACGACTCATTGGAGGTATATGTATTTTGATTTTCTTTAAGACTTCGTTTAATGTAGGAAGTTCTCCATCGTAAAAAAAGCAATGTGTGATTCTTCTTATAGTGTCGTCTAATGTAGGTACCAGCCCCTTTCTTCCAACTCGTTCTAATGGACGAGAAATTAGTCCTTTAGCTTTATATTCACCTAGAATACAGGAAACACTTGTCTTGGAACACCTATTATTATTGTTAAATATAAATATACATTTTTATGACTATTTATGTATGTTACCTAAAGTGTTTGAAATTTGCAGTGTTACCAGTGTTTCCTTTATTGTAGGTTGTAGGACTACTGCCAATAATTTAACTTGCTTTTCTTGTACAGGCCAATGTCCACGCCTCAAAATAGCACTTCTTCTTGGAGGCGATATTGATAGTCCACTTGTACAAGGCTGTGAATGCATGTTTGCAAGCAAATAGTTAAACGTAGTAGAAACACAAAATGATAATAGAAAAATTTTTACACATTCAGCTGTGTCCACAATATGGCGTCGCCAGAATAACAAATCTTGGCAGTGTAGACATGACCGCGAACAAACCAATCGTAAGCCTATATTATGGCGGGCCATTTTCAATTTACTCCCCGGATTAAAAAACAGTAGGTATACAGTAGATTACAATTATCTCAGCTTAGACAAGAAGTGTTTTCTTGCTAGCATAGATTATAATTTGTCCAAAGCCTTTGATGTCATAGATCATGAGTTTACCAAGACATATAAAAGAAATTAAAAGATTTTACTTTCAAGAGATTTCTTTGTAAATTTCTGTTGAAGCATTCATTTCATAAGTTTAAAGATTTTGTAAATACGTAAGTTTTTAATGTGTTTTTATTTAGTACGTTTGTCATAATTTTAACTAAATAAATGAAATTTGAATTTTGAAGTTTGAAGGACTATGATGTTTGCAAACAAGCAGTTAAGTGGGTTTAATAAACGCAATTTATTATTATTGTTGGTGATTCGATAAAAAGTATGTCCTTTGTGATCGTGAGTCTAATGCAACAAGAATTTTTTATGGATAATCGCATCATCTCTTCAATTGTCCTTGACTACGAACTAACATTAAATGTAAAAAAAATATATGAAGTGTTAGTAATTATGTATGTTTAGGTTAAAGTACTGCTTATACGCGTTTCACCACACACTTACATACACTTAAATATTAATTAAGTATTATGAATTAAATTAATCTAAAATAATTTAGCAACAAAAGTATTCCTCCAATGTTTTATATTTGATTAATAGGATAATATATTTATGGATCCAGATTAGGAGATAGTACGACTACAAATGACTAATATTTGTCATTCACTAACTATTCACAATAAGTTGCAACATATGCAATTTCCACTCTAAATACTTAATTCTTCTCGATATCTGTTTTGGTTACCTAACATAATACTTTAAGGAGATGTCTATATCAATTTTATTAATCCAGATTATTACATATTCATTTTTTATATCGATATGATTTCATAACAGCGGATACATTTTTCCATGGGCCTCATAAATTCTAAACATAACAATCTCTTCTAAATTAGAAAATAGGCATGTGCGTATGTATTTTTTGTTACCATTTAAACGTTTTATAGTTTGATTTATTGGTTTGTCTCGAATATATAAAGGGAAAAATGGTTGTTATACGCACCGTTAGTTGATACGTGACAAACAAATTGTAAAGATGTTCAAATACGTAAGTGTATAAGTTATTATGTAGACAAAATAATTATTTTAGCGTCTTTTTAATTATATGATATGTATAACAGATAATTTCTTAATTTATTATTTTCTGTTTTAGATTGTTTTGTTTGCTGCCTTCCTGGCATTCGCTTTGGCTGAACCGAAAGCTGAAGCAAAAGCTGAAGCCAAACCAAGCTACTACGGTGGTGTACCTATTGTTGGTGCCCCTTACGCTCCAGTTTATTCTAGATACATTTCCCCATACGTTTCACCTTATACTTCACCGTACGTTTCACCATACGTCTCGCCCTATATATCACCTTATTATGGTCATGTTGGTCCATACTACAATGGTCATTATTGGTAAAATGAAATTGCTGGTTTGTTGCTCATAAATTTGGTACTTGCATATTTAAATGTAACATAATTTTGTTGTGGGGCAAAGTAAAGTGTCTTAATAGTAAATAATTTTGTTTTTATGATACCTAGAAATACATTGACTGAATACTTGACTAACTTAAAACCGATAAAGTTTAGCATATTGTAATGTGTATAAAATAGCAAATAACTCTATATCTATTTTCAAATCATATGCGAATTTGGAGCAAGAAATACATCTTTGTTGAATTAGGGACTTGTTTTACTTTGAATGTAATTACTTTAAAAAAGTACATCAAAGTTGGATTCTCTTTTAGTAGACAAAAGTCTTTATTTATTAATTTTTTGCTAGAAAATTAGCATTTAATTTGAAAAAGGGGTATATATATATATATAGGTATGTACGTATAATTATACTTTTTATCAATGTGACTCCAGTTTTTGGCATAAACTTACAAAACTTTACAAGAGTTTGATATTAAAGGATGTAAAACCTTTGTTGTTTGTATTACTTAATTGCTTTAGTCCGAACTTGTTCTTTGAAAGAAGATACATATATAGATTAACATAAAATTGTTGTAACTGATTTCTTTTTGAACTCATCGAGCAAATTGAAATTCCTCCTATCATCTCGTTGCTCATGTTTCTCTGTCTCGTATTTTCAATATAAAAGTAATGCGACTAGCAGTTGGGATGGATTCTACACTTGACATAGTGAGGTTTTTTTAGTGGGTGAAGCCCCACACACCGGTGATGGGTCTCGTCACTGATGGTGCGTTGAGACATTTTCCCTCACTCAAAACAAAATAAAAATGTCAATATGACAGAATAATTACTGTTTTTATTATTAATTCTTTCCTGTACATGATCAAGAGTTCTCGACAGTTTTGCGAATAAAAATAAAAAAAAAGAATTAAGTGGTCATTTTGTTAAGAGTTTCCTTAAGAGACCAAGAAGGCCTCTAGGTTTATATTATTTGATATATTATTCGATTTTTATAGATAAAATTACAATAACAGCATACATATATAATATAGTACCATATCCTGCAGTAATATACTATACCGTGTGAAGGCCTGCGAGTGGTCAATACCTAACCTTTTTTTTAATGGAGGAGAGGAAAATCTTGCAAAAGACTACCACATCATGGCTTGTGTCAGATTCTTACTGACTAAAAACCTCTCCTCACTTCGGCATTATCGCTTCAAACCGGAACCCCACACCGGAACTCGTTCTCGCATTTCATCAGTGTGGTGCCGTCCCTTCTATCTTTGTTCTTCTTCTTTGGTCTGTATGATCGATCGAATTGTTCTACACGCCAGGTATCATTGCTCTTCTGATGCCATTAGGTTTCGTATCATCGTCGTCTCATTGAAACCTTCTCCCGAATCCTGGGTATATACTTCTGGTGCGTACTCCCTCCTCGGACAAATAAAGCGTGTGTGTTCCAGATCATCCGTGGCTCCACAGTAATCACACTGGTCGGAATTGGCTCTTTGCCTATCATGCAGATATTTACGGAAGCAGCCGTGACCTGACGGAGCTTGGGTAAGGTAGTAGTCTGTTTCATTACATGGTCTTTCAGCCCATTTTCGGACTTCTGGAATCAGCCTTCTTGTCCACGCTGCATATCTGCCATTTCTCCACTTGTCCTGCCATCTTTCCTAGAGTGCCCCACTCCATCGTATCTCGCTCTTCTTTCCTCAACTAAAAGTTCAATCGGTGGTAGTCCCGCAATTATGCCAACTTTTTCTGCCAATATAGTTCTATATGCACTTGCAATTCTTATATTAGTAGTCGATACCTAACCTGTGTACGCTACATTCTACTGTAGGATTGTATTAGCAAAAATAGTTTGCTGCATCTTAGTTCAGTGGTACATTAGATTTTCTATCGATCGAGCAATCTATCAAACTAATAACTATCTCTAGTTATTTCCGCAAAATTTCCATCGTAAAATTATTATATGAATTCTTATGACCTTTTATGTGCTTAACAGAACGCGCTTTATTGAGAGATGTGGAAAGAACTGAGCGCTAGGACGTATGAATTCAACTGAAATACGCATGCTAGTATGTAATAGCAATTGTGTGCCTATCTCACTCGCAGTCTGCATGGATAGACTTGAATTTCTTGCCCGCGATCGTCCGCTCGATAGGAAATCTAATGCATCACTGAACTAAGATGGAGCAAGTTATTTTTTTCCAATACAATTGTACAGTAGAATATAGCGTATAGAGATAAGGTATTCACCGCTCGCAGGCGTTCACACGGTATATATTATATTTATTTTGTATATTATTATCAAAAGTTATAAATGAATCAAACAAGAGTATTAGTTATAAAAACATGTACAAGTATTATGAAAAAAGTCTGCAAGCTTCATCAAACACTCCTGTATATACACCGTTCCAAAGTTATCGGTGCACTATTGCTATCTTAGTTATTTCTGTAGCTACGATTTTAGTTAAATGAGCAAATTTTTAATGTTTTTAATGATGATTACTATGGAGTTCTTGAACAAACAATTGAATAACACATTTCCGAGAAATTTCGAAATTTATAATTTTTTTTAAATGGAACCCCTGTATTATTTGTACATATTTTTGATCATCATAATATTTTGAACAAAAAATGTCCAGTACATAACTATTCTTAAAGTAAAAATAAACAAATGAGAAGCTTTCAAAGTTTAAAAAAAATATTAACATGTAATTCTACGTAGGTGATGGAAAATCATAATAAAATATTACGTTTACAGTAGAATAAAAACAATAAACACAATAATCAAATAATTTTCATTTTGTATTACAAAATTTGGCCTAAGTGTGCTGTTCAATGTATTTCTCGGCTCTCGCGATAACGCTTTGTGTGACGTTTTTTTGCGAATAATACAGAAGTTCTGATTGATTTTAATTGTGTCACAGACACATGTTAATAGTAGGCTTCTTTCACTTTTAGGCAAAACAAGCATGTAATATGCTCATTAATGTTGTCAAAAACGTACAAAAGTCTCTTTCGTACGGATTAAAATAGTTTATTAAGAATAGTCGGTTATTTGATTTTGTGTTCTTATAATTATAATCATTAATTCCCCCATATTTATTCAAAATAATGCCGTTTACGCATTCAGAAAAGTGTGATATGGCTAGAGGCATATCTGATTTGTAGGAAAAATGGAAAAAATGCGCTTCGATACGTGAATCGTCGATCACCAAACCAGTTCTATTTTCTAAGATTGTATAAAAATTTCGAATTAATGGAGATACATTTAAGATACGAAGAAAGACAAATTTTATATTAGACGAAGAAACAGAAGTAAACTTGTTGGCTTTTTTTGAAACCAGTCCAGAGCAATCCATACGAAGTTGCACCAGAGAATTACATTTGCAAAAGAGTATAGTGCACGCCATTGTAAAAAAACACAAGTTGCGTCCGTACTATTTCTATTCTACTGTTAACGTAATATTTTATTATGATTTTCCATCACCTACATAGAATTACATGTTAATAATTTTTAAACTTTGAACGCTTCTCATTTGTTTATTTTTACGTTAAAAATAGTTATGTGCTGAATATTTTTTGTTCAAAATGTTATGATGATCAACAATATGTACAAATAATACAGGGATTCCTTTAAAAAAAATATAAATTTCGAAATTTTTCGAGAATGCTTTATTCAATTGTTTTTTCAAGAACTTCATAGTAATCAGCGTTAAAAACACTAAACATTTGCTCATTTAATTAAAATCGTAGCTACAGAAATAACTAAGATAGCAATAGTGCACCGATAACTTTGGACACCAAGTATATGTCTTGAAGTTTTCATCAGTATTATAGCATATCATATACAGTTTTTATGCATCAGAATTTAAAGAAAAGCTACGTAAATGAACCATTATTGGTTGCTTGGCTGATATATCTCTTGCAAGTATACATAAGAACATAACGACATTGTACTGTATTCAAATATTTTCTTGTGTTGCTTTATCAAAAATGTACACCAACGTACGATAAAGGAAATATATAACAAGGACAAACATAGTGTGGACTAGAGGAAACAAAGCACGGTTAATAAGATACTGGTTATCACAGAAACAAAAGGAAGGCCAAACTTATTGAAAATTAAGTAATGCAAGATTATATACATATATCTGAGTACACAAGAAGGCTAAAACAGCAGTGCACGGCTGTATACTAAATAAAAGGTATAAAGAAATAATAAACTGGTAATTGTGTCACAAACAATTCGGGAGAAGGGAGGAGAACTCCTCTGGGAGGAACTAAAAATGATAATGGCAGCATAATAGTAATAGAGGTATAGTTGCAGAGTAGAGAAGAATCACAGAAAGGCCGATACAAATGTGTCCATAAATAAAGCATTTAAAACAGAAGCAATTAATGTCAGATTTAACAGAGGACAAGAAATAGAGAAAGAACAATGTTGAAAGCATTGAAAGTATAAACAGGAACAAAAGAGGATATTGGAAAGATATGCAAAAAAAGCGGAATTGCTAAAAAGATTAAGGCATAGACGAATAAAATATATTTAAGAAACCATTAAACGTAGGGCAAACACCAGAAGAGAGAAAAATTGGAATCATTAACATGTTTTGAAAAAAAGACTAAGAGATATTATGAAAGCACAATTTAGAGAAACACAAGTGCTTTAGGAGGTATAGAGGTATGGTGAATGAAATCGTTATGGTTAGACAAATAATTGAACAATAACATTGGCGTGTAGAAACAAAAACTGGACATTAAATGACACGATAGAGAAATGAAATTGTAAGGAGAAGAATAGCAACGGGAGTCCTCGAACTTTTAGGGAAATACCAACTCCAAATGATTTAGTTGCATATGTTATAGAAATGTTGTAAAATGGTGTCACAAACCAGAGTCCAAAGTAACAAAAGACGACAAGTGACAGTGACAACAAGCGAAAAAGATACGCAAGAATTGAATGGAGGCTAAAAGAGTGGCAAAAGACAAGAAATATGGGTAAAAAATTTGTGCATTCTAGCTTTTATCCTTCGTTGCAGTAGAATTTAGGCATAATTCCTAAATTCCCAATCTTCTTTCTATTGTAAACTCAAAAATAAATGTGAGTTACATTTCATTACGTTTGAAATGAAATATTTAAGCTTTTACGAATTAAATTCGAATATATTTTACTTCTACTGTTAGATAGAGGTGCAAGGAATTATGAAACCCAAATTTTGTTTAAATTTATTAAGGAATATCTACAAAATCTATAGTACAATTTTATGAAACATCCTTATATCTAGTCTAATAGTGATATCCACCCAAGCCAGAATATCCATATAGACCAGAGTATGTTGGGTATCCAGAATAGCCGGGATAACCAGTATAACCAGTATATCCATTATATCCTGGGTATCCGTGATATCCGGAGTAGACAACTGGTGAAGAGGCATAGCTGACTGGAGTAGCATGATAGTTCACAGGGGTGGTGTAAGCAACTGGAGCGGCGCTGTAGCTGACTGGTGCGGCAACAACTGGGGCAACTGGAGCAACTGGAGCAACTGATGCAACTGGTGCAACTGAAGCAACTGGAGCTACCGAAGCTACGGATGCCACAGGAGAGCTGTAGTATGGTCCAACGCCGTAAGAAGAATAGCCTAACGGTGATGCCAAGTATGAATCATAGTAAGATGGTTTCGGCTTGGCTGCCGGCTCAGCTTTCGGGTCGGCGAAGGCCAAAGCGAGGAGGGTGACAAATACAGCCTGTTGAGAACATACAAATAAACATAATTTGTGCTTGTAAATTATAGCACATTTTATCTAAGAAAGTTATTGAAATAATTTCGCATATTTTTCAACATTTAAAAAGCAGATAAGTATTTTGCATAGAGGTTATGGAAAATACTACAATGAAAGTCATTTTTAGAATTGAAGATTGGTAAATAAAAAACCTCCACAGAATGTTATTGGAACGAAAATAAATCGTTCAATAACTATAATTATTATATGTGCTGCTTGTCTTGTCGGTGAACGGTATACCTTCAGATAACCTGGAATTTAACAAACCGCCATAGAAAAGAACTAGATAGTTAACTTAATGAAGGTGAAAAATTTCAGATTAGATTAAAAACGTTAGATGCACTTCAGATGTATGTGCATATAATTATAGTTAAGCAGTGTAAATGTAAAATCTTAACGACTTAACAGTAACGATGAATTACGACAGAGTTTAAATCAGTATACTTCAAGCTAAGAAAATTTGTTGACAAAAACAGTAATTAATAATTGGGATTCATGTTTGACCACATGTTTGTTTGAAAAGATATTTCTCTATTTTACAACTGAAATTTGAAAAATAGCTTTAATATTGACTGGTTTGAATTACATCGGCATTGAATGAAACCATAATACATATTAGCTGCGGCATCATGACTACTTTATAGATGTTGTCGCCATTTGAACCATCCACCTTAATAATAATTACTATTATTATATATAATGCCAGTGGCTAAAAATCGGCAAAATTAGTTTTTAGAAACCCAATTTGGCCGTTTCTAAAATTTTAATTCGAAATAAAATTTAACGCCAACAACATAATTCCATTATCACTTGATTTTCGCATAATATTTTCTTATTTTACAAGGGTAACCGCCACTATCACCAAATACGATAAAATTACTTAACAAATACGGTATACTCACGACTTTGAACATTTTGCTGGGTTAGTTGCCGACTTTCTTCGAGAACTGATACATTCACCACCAATGTATTTGCCTTTTATAACACCAGGAATTAATCATCGCCACGTTGGAAAAAAAATGGAGCGTTCAAGATGTTTTCAAGGCGACACTGGATCCACAAAATTATTATTAATTTATGATGGTTTTAGTAATCCCGTCACACGCTTCACATGATTTTTTATAGAAATTTATAATTTTACACGATTAGTCCAAATACCAAGAAGTGTATAAAAAAACTCTATTTCAAATGTTTTAATTTGTTATAAAAACTATTCCACTATGTCAATTCCAATTTTTTTCATTGAATATCGTAAAGTAATTAACAGGATTAACATGTGCCCTGATTATAAATTAATAATTCTATTGTTATTTAAATGGCTTTTATACACAGATTTGTTTGTCAATTACCTGTACGTATGGATAAACCATGTGGAAGTGTAAAGGCGTGGTGACAGGATATTAAGAGGAATTTAATAACATATTATAGTTTATGATCTTATTTAAATAAACCTGCTATATGTAAATTAATTGTCAGATTTCACATCAAAAATAATCAAAATTGTATTGCTCGTAGATGCAGACATAGACAGAAAGTTTATTCTCAATAATATATCAAAATATGACCAGCTGATCGTTTTAGTAGGGACAATCCGTGATGTATTTAATTTTCCTATTGATCAAATTTATATGTCAATCAATTATGTCTCTTTTCTAGATTCTGTTTCTCATATTAAATTTAAAAAATAAATAAAAATAAAAATTCCATTTTGTTTTTGCTTTTTATACATTAGTTTTAATTCCATGTCATTTATTAATAAAAATGATTTCGGATATAGTTTATATTCTGGAAATGGTAATAAAAGATAAAGACTGGACAGCAGATCGAATAGGTAATTTGTAGTTTTATATTTAAATTTAACATCAGCCATAAAAGCACAAAAAAAAACCAGGAATGCATTTATAAATTGGGATTTTTTTTGTTTGTGGTGAGTGCAAGTATAGTGATTTTTTTTTAAATAATAATATTATTTTAAACTTTTTTTAGTTGTTAACAAACTTATTACATTATGTATCCGAATTAGGTTCTAACATTGTTAAGGTTTTTCTTATTTCTAAGATCAATATTTTCTATTGCATTTTCGAATTGAGTATCCTGTAATTTTATGTAAATCTACGTAAAAGGTAGCCTATACATTTCTAGGAAGATTGAACTACATCAACACGTGCCATGCTTTTTCAGAGTTTTTTTAGCATGATTGTGATTGGAATACAGTTCATATTTTAACTGCTTGTATAGATAGTTAGGATTTAAATTCAAATGATGATTCATGGCGATTTTAAGGACAGAAATATAAAATTCTTTGTGGTTTACTGGGATTCTAAAATTTTACCCAATTTCCTATCATTGCAACATCTTACGTGTTTTAACATGTAAACATGCTGTTCCTAAATTATCTTTGTCAAAGGATGAGGAAGTGGTTACAGCTCTTTGTAAGACCTTTCAGGTATAGTCCTTGGAGAATATAGCGCACGTCTTTGTTTTTGATACAACAGCTTCTAACGACTGAATGGCGCTTGTATACCTACTTCTAGAACAAAGACTCACTTCTTTTTCTAGGATGCGGACATCATATCCATGAAATCATGCTTGCAGCTGCCTTTGAACAATTGAAGCTTTCTGGTAGACTGGTCCAATATAAGTATTTTGCAACAATTTCAAAAAAAAATCATTGATCAGAACAAGTTTTCTACCTGGAATTCAGGCAGTGATGTTTGTAGAATCTCGCATGACGTTAGTTCTGCATACAAATTTATATAATTATTTGGAAAATTTTCCTCGAGTTCAATAGAAAGAATTTTCAGAGTTTTTTTTTGGAGAGAACACAAGCGGTATAATGTTTAAGCAACTCGGCAGTTGCAATAGAGCTAGCTGAATGACAAATGGAAACTAATGTTTGATAATATTAATTTTAGGGAGCAGATAAGTCTGAATAAGACCGTTGAACCCACAATCAAAGATATCAGTTGTTTCCTAATTAAATGCTACACAGAACCGTGGTTTTCTTGCACTAACATTATCCCAACTCGTCTCAACGATTTCTGATTTTTTAAATGATTGGAAATTTATAAAAATAATATAATTACAAAAGAATAGACGAGAAAGTACAGAAGAAGTTATTAAATCATTTATGGTATTTTAATGCATAGTACGCTGCAGGTCCTTATTTGACGAAAGACACGACAATCGGACGAAGAAAGAATTTGCTATTGCTGTATGTACTGCAAAAGTAACGGGAAGAGGAACGTACTGATGAAATATGTTAAAGGAAACTACTTAGTTTTATGTGAAGAACTTGGTAACTTTCTAAAAACAGGTTTCTCATTAGGAGTTATTACCAACCGATCAAAACCACTTTATGTTATTTTTTTCTCAACTAGAGTAGTTAATAATAGTAAAATGACCAAAAATGAGGAACAAAACAACTTATTCCGCTTAAACTACAACAATTATACATGGTTTCTAACTTCAAGACCAATGCAGCACCTGTTGCAATAGGTGAATCGCTTTTGCTTTTAGCCACTTTCATTTGGCCTAAAAACAAATAAATTGACGGGGCATTTTTTAAAATTTTATATTTGCAAAATAAGAACCACTCCAACCTTTACCTACGTCCTGTATTGTATACCTATGTGTCTAATACTTTCTACACATTCTACTTACTTACATTTTCTATATTTTACAACTCAGACGCCGGAATTTTATTAAGTGTATCTGTTCTATTAACATTATTTTGTCTCTAAGCACAAAACTACTTTTGAGCGACAACTTTTCTATACCTTTTCACCCAACCTCAAATTTTCGTTATTCCTTTTTCTGCTATTCATTCTGCTCTGTTAATCTTTATTAGTCTTTGTCTCGGTCCATTAGCCACGATTGCTTATGAAAATATCGAATATGTTACTTAAATTATTTGGATGCTGTTAGGTGAAATTAAATCTAATTGCTGTGTAGAAAAAAATTATCCAGTTTTATTATCACTACATACATATACAGTGTTTTTAGTTTATCATTTTAAATTCAAGAAATTAAAACAAATCTAATATCGTACCCCATAAAAGAAAATTAACGAATAGATATTGAAAACAAAATTATCGTTTTTAGAATTGTGTAAATAACATACTGGATATATAAGTTCATTAGTTTTATTAATGATTTGGAAAGCATTTGGTTAATCTTGTTTACACACCTTACCTGTCTAATATAATTATTGCTTAGCTGGGTACCTCAGGTAGACTGTACAAAAATTGGAATTTATTCGGAGCAGAATTAATTGTGGAAAAAAGGTACGATTATGTAAAATTCAAATAGCACAGAATCGTGATTTTTTTATAACTCATTTTATAACACGCGAGCTACAAAAAAAGTTTTCAGAGTATGCCATGAACGAGTGAGACAGACATACCAGTCACGTCTGAGCTTAGAAAATTGACATTAATCTCAGAAATGTCATTCGTAAACAATCATAAGTCAAATTGACAAGTCGAAAATACCTCTTAATTATTTAATAATGGCATTTGTATTTAATGGTCAACAAAAACGGTACATGATTGAGATTTATTTTAGAAATGGTAGCAAAATTAATGGTGAATGGATTTATTCGATTAGGGATGCATATCAGGATTTTGCACTAGAATTTCCAGATATTGCTATACCCTACGATCACTTTTGCACATCTATTCGTCGTTTTGTGCACCTATTTAGAGAAACTGAAAGCGTGGATCGCAAAAAGGGTAGTGGTAGACCTACGATTAGAAATGAAGAAAATGTTGAAGCGGTAAGGCAATTGGTAGAAGAACGTCCTCAGCTTTCTGTGCGACATTTACATCAAGAATTGGATCTTTCATATGACACTTGCAGGCGTATCCTTAAGCATGATTTACATTTATATCCCTACCGCTTACAAGCGCCACATGAATTACTTCATGTGGACAAACTGAAACGACAAGAATTTTGGCAACGATTTATTGATCATTTTATTGTTAATAATGGAGGTATTGAAAAGATTATCTTTACTGATGAATCGTGGTTTCATCTTTCTGGCTACGTAAATTCTCAGAATATGAGAATGTGGAGCGCAAATAATCCACACTTTTTTGTGGAAGCACCATTGCATCCACAGAAAGTAGGAGTTTGGGCAGCTATTTGTCAGAGAAGGATTATTGGACCTATATTTTTTGAAGGTATGTCGATTAAAAATAAAGAATTTTAAACAGTACCCAACCAAATCTTATACATTTTAGGAATATTAAATGCTACACGTTACAGAACAGAAATTTAGATGCCATTTGTAAATATGATGAATTGCAAGAAGGCTACTTCTAACAAGATGAAGCTCTCGTACACACCACCAATGCAAACATTATCTTTCTGAGAGAATTTTTTGGAAATCGTATTATTAGTTTAAATACCGATACAATTAGGCCACCTCATTCATGCCATTTAACGCCATGTGATTTCTTTTTATGGCCGCACTTAAAAAATTCTATTTTTACAACTCCAATTTTTGACCTTAACGAATTGCGACAAAGGATCATTAATAAGATCGAAGAAATTAATAATATGCCTTGGATCCTACAAAATGTTATTAATTCTGTTAAACAAAGAATATTATGTTGTAGAGATGAGGGCGGTGGCCCTATAACACACCTTATTTAATTTTGTTATATGTCGATTATATTTTTTTTTTCCAAATCTATTCTGAATATTTTGAGATTTCGCTTAATAAATAATACTGTCTAATCCGGTTTGACTTTATTATTAGGTTATGGTTTAGCGTAATTAAATGTCAGTTGGTAAAACCGCTAAAGCAATCTAAGACATAACTAATTTCATCCATGGCATACTCTGAAAACTTTTTTTGTGGCTCGTGTTTTACATTTTTCGAATAGTCCGATTTTGAATTTAGAATACCTATTCTAAAAGCTTCTGATAATGCACCACAATGAATAATATCATACCGCACTCAAGATAAAACGTTGGAATTATAAAATTTCCTCTATTTATATACCGTGTCATGTGGCCTGCAGAGTTATAACTAGAGACTACTAGAGTTCATTAAATTAATCACATAGAATTGAAACAAACTTAAATTAAGTAAGATTTCTTTATTGTATGGTTTTAACATTATTAATTAAGTTGGTTAATTAAATAGCATGAATGCCGAATAGGAAAAAGCAGTTACTCAGCTTCGGGGTTCCTATCTAGCAGATGACACCTGCGGCATCTTCTTCTTCATAAAAATTCTAAGTTTTTAATTTAATTATTTATTTTGTTACGATATTCATATACATAAAATCGATAGTTTATCAAAAGTGTATTTTAAGAAATATTATATACCTATGTACTATAGAATATAATACTGTGGAAGGCACTTTTAGTGTTAGCTCCACAGATATATACTAACACGAAATTTGTCTATCATAACAAAGTCGTATGTTAAAATTGTGATTTCTATAAACCTTATTCTCTCAAAATCGAGGACAAGAACGTGTCCACTTGAAGATCCTATTTGTCAATTTGACACCTCACCAGCATTTTCTTACCTCCTCTCTTAGATATTTATCTATTCAGAATTTAACAAGTTGATAAATAATATTAACAAAAATTATTACAAATATGTACATATAATAACAGGTTTATTTAATCGGAGGAATTGATTGACCAACACTAAGCATAACAATATAAATGACAGCTGCTCTCTGAGATAATTTGGAAGATTAGATAATAAAATCATAGATAATAGAAACATCGTTTTTCTTTAAAAATTATTGGTCCACCTTCATGTCTCAAAATTCCTAACGAAGATGTGAGAAGGCAAAGTTTGGACAATATTTTAGGATCACTAAATATTGTCCTAATTCTTATTTTGTTTGGATATTAATTATTATTATTATTGGTCACTGGTCTCTATGAAGTATTTCCAGTTAAAGTATTTCCCATACTTAATGAAGCACTCGGTATATGTGAATAGATTTATGCCTGAAGTTATAAGTTTTTATCTTTTATACTTACACTGTGTAAAATCACAATTTTCGTGTCTAACTTTATGTCACACCTTCGTCAAGCTTTCGTGAAAATATTTTAAGAACATTTGGAAACGCTGAAACTGGATATCATAAAGACGGTATTATATGGATAATCTGTCAATAAGGGAAGTGGAAGAACCTACATGCATGTGAATATGTTAACGTAACGTAAATATTTGCGTTTTAGGAAATACCATCCTATTACATAATTTACAAACCACATGCATGGCTATGACGCATTTGATTGTATTCTGTTATTTCTCTTGTCGGTAACAAGTTACTTTCAATTAATAGCTAAAACAATAAACTACATTACCAATTGAATTGTATCGATTAATTCATACAAACATAGTTATATATTGACATATCTAGACAATCAGTATTATTTAGGATGTTGTACATTTTAGAAACTACTTTAATTTATTCCGTTAGGTAAATGTTTTTTAATGTATTTTTGCGCTTAAATGCATCAGAAAGTATTTATTTTTAGTTTATATTCAGGTTTCTAAAATCGTATATTTTTTATTTATGTGGCCCACGGTGATCTTACTAGAGAGGTTAGCTCGTCCTGTAATGGACGAGACACTTATAAACATAATATAATGATATGTATATACTTATGTATCTGTATATACAGGTTGGCGCATTAGTACGTGGGAAGCTCCATATATCCGAAATTATAAAAGTTATTAAAATAATGATTGAAAAAAGGTTGTGGTATTCTTAAATATCATATCTTAAAATTAGTTGCACATATACAGGGCGTTTTATAACGGCGTGCAAGACCTAACTTATGTTTTCTTAAATGAAACGGTATACTTTTTTGCATTTTTAAAATCTGCTTACTTTTGCGAGCCTTTTCATATAGGGTCTGCTAGATCTATACTATATAGTTCAAAACCTATGACCAATTGTACGTCTAAAATAAGGTGTATTCAGAATGTTAGTTCCGTAAAGAAATATCGCATACTTAAACCGTGGTTAAATATTTTGTTTTTTAGCAAGTAGTAGTCCCAGGTAGAAACCGACCAATATGTGGTTGCTTTGGTTGACCATACCACATTCGGCCACACCAAGAGTTGTTGAACGAAGACTTTTTCCGTACTGTTGCAGTTTGCGAATGGGCTTAACAATCTATGATCGGACAGATTTCGTTGAACGTTTCGAAATGAAGCAACATTTGACAAAATTGGAGGCGCAAATAACTTTCATTATTATTCTACCGACAATCCGCATATCACACAAGACATAGAATAAACTAGGTGATCTTCTGAACTTTTGGGGTAGCATAGTTAGAAATTAGGTTATTGGACCGCATTTCTTTGATGGGCGACTAAATAGTCAAGTTTATTTGGACTTTCTTCAGAACAGCTTACAACTTTATTTGGAAAATGTATCTCTGAATGTGCGTCAAAGAATGTGAACTCTACACAATGCGGCTCCACTGCATTAATCAATAACCATTTTAGTACAAAATTTTGTGTTTCGGAGTATTGATGCATGACTGTTAGTCGATCGTTTGAACACACTGTATTGACGATATCGGTCAACATTTTGACAATTTTGTAATGGTGCGAAAAAGTTTGTAAATTTTTTTCTTATCGTAACTAAGATTCTGAGTAGACCTTATTTTATACGTAAAAATATAACAATTTCAATCATAATTTTTGATGTACTCGGTATAGATTCAGCAAACCCTATATGACAAGGCTCGCAAAAGTAAGCAGATTTTAAAAATGCAAACAAATATAGCGTTTCATTTAAGAAAACATAAGTCTGACACGCAGTTATAAAACACTCTGTATATGTGCAACTAATTTTATGATATGATGCTTGAGAATACCTCAACTTTACTTCAATCATTTAACTTTTATAAGGCCGCTAAACTGAGGTTCCACGCACTAATGCGCCACCTGTATATATGTATGACAATCTTTAGCGAGTGTAACTTTGCTTATGCA
>ML219634.1:50359-70725 GCA_004785975.1 Popillia japonica | reverse complement strand
TACAAGTGGAAAAAAATATCAGGAAAATAAGATGTTCTAAAGCATAAATTCATTAAGTTTTCTCGCGTTAAATCTAATGGCTAAGGGCACATGTGACACTTTATTTACTTTGTTTCTGCCATTTTATCGTAAGTAAAGCGAATTCGATAGAAGTCGAATTCGCTGTTTGCGAGAAGGGCATTTTTTATACATAGGTAGATTAACTGAAAACCGATTTAACCGGAACCAATCTACCATCGTGAACTGGTATCATTTATGGATTAAGGAAGTTCAGGGAGGAAGTCAAAGGCAAAACGGAAGTCAAAGAAAAAGTAATTAGCTATAGCACCGTCACGTTCGCCCGATGGCAGAAAAAAATCAATTCTTTACTAACAAGTCAATTCTTGGTGTGAGTTGATCAATGAAAGTCGTCCTGTAACCTTTCCCAACGATTATTACTGAATTGGGAATTTTCTCTTACAATCACATCCACTGTGATCTTGTGTTGCCATAGACGATTCAGCACCGACAGTAACGTTGGGGCGTTTAGGCTGCGAATTTAAGCGAACTGACATAAGGTAATATCATAGTGATCAATCTTAATTTTGTCTAGTTATGGTATACATATACCGTGAGTTTTTTTGATCTCTGAACATATAACGTTTGCCATCACCACCATTTGCTATGTTCAATTTTAAATGGACAAGTAAATGCATTGTAGACAATTGTACTTGCAAGTTAACGCATTCTTTGAAAAATAAATATTCATATCCGTCAAGACGTCAAAATTCTTTTTAAAATAAATTAACGAGATTGTCACTTCGTTATTAAATAGTTCAATTAAACATAATACAAGATTAATACGTTTAATTTCATTGTAAATAAAGCAGAAAAATACTATCGGATTTGTGAATAACAAATCCATCCTTTTTGAACCGACCAGAATAAAATGACACATCTAATAATATTTTTAGGTTATAATCATATTATAATACAACGTTATAATACAAGCGAAGTGATACAAAGCCTGCACAGCATTTTCTAAGAAATTGGGACGCAATGCATTACACGCAGTGAATATGCGATTCCTTAATATCTAGTCTAATCATCACATAAGAAGTAATTTACTCAGAAGTACCTACAAATTTCAGAAAACAAGTGACTTAATGTAATGAAATTGGGATTCAATGCATTACACGCAGTGAGTATACGATAAAGATTTTATATGATAACAAAGATTGTTTGGATACCAAGTTGAGGAAGGCATTGTGCGAATCTTTGGTTTGATCAAGATTTAATTTTTGTGTCAGCGTATATCACTACTGTATTGACAGTGTGGATAAGGCCAGGATTCAGCGTCTGCAAAATTCTTGCTTGCGGTTCATTTATGGAATACGGAAATTCAACAAAATATCACACACACTCAAGTGGGCGGGCTGGCTTAATATGTCGACTAGGGCTGAGTTTCAATCCACGATCTTTTATTACAAGATAATCTTCAATAAGATGCCTAGTTACTTATACCGTAAAATTCTCTTTCGAACGGATGTTCATACGATTAACGTTAGATACAAGGGTCTGCTAACTCCTCCAGCTCATCACCTACAAATATTTAAAAGATCATTTTCATATAATATTGCAAGATTAATGAACTCCATTCCTCTTACTATGCGTTCTTTAGTTCCTTCCGTGTTTGCGAGTCAGCTACGTAAAAAATATCTTCTATAATCACAGTTCATTATCAAGTTGTTCAAGATGGCTAATCTATTATTGCTATATGTATACAGGGTTTCCACGGCCAAGTGGGACATAGGGAAATACATACAATCTGTTTTCGGTGAATATTATCTCCCTAATACTACTTCAGCCAAATTTAAATGCCATATATTATAATTGGGCTATGCATCATCCTCCACAAACTTTGGAGCAGTTAATCAACGAAGTACAAGTTGCTTGGAACGAAGTGTCACAAGCAAATATCGACCATCTCATGTTGTCGATGCCTAGGCGTGTACAGTACTGTACTCGGCTACGGAGTCGCCAAACACATTTTTTTTTCGTGTTACATGTTAATAAAGTTTCTGGTAAATGTTATAGTTTCATTTCTGATATAAAACTATCACGTTGCCAAAAAATCAAGTTAAACAAATGATTCCTTCGGGGTGTAACACCTCTAATGTCACTGAGTATATTTAAACAATTATGTATATGTTTCCATTATGGCAGAATATTGGATCACCCACGAGTGATATAGTACTTTCACTTCACTATATGTAATCCTAAAAATCCACCTATAAGTCACATTAATCTCCATAAAGTAACGTTAGTCATTCTTTTCTAGGCACAAGAAACAGAAAGGGTATTTAAGACATATTGTGAAACCTTAATGTTTAGTTGACACTATTTCTTCCTCGAACACGACATTTAGCAAATAGTTATTGTGTGAAAAACACATTAGTCGCTTTAATATCACCGTTTTAATAAATGTATCTGATCTAATAATTCTTCCAAATAGATCAAAATCTGGTAACGATGATGTAATATCTTAGATTTTTATAACATTTTTTTCTCTAAATGTCACATTAATCATCATGTTCTTTATAGGATCTTCAGTGAATGTATTTTTAGAGCGATTACACCTGAATTTTCAATGCGTTAACATTCTGTTCTAGAAAAGGTTAGTTAAACAACGGAAAACGAAATAATTATCGTATATTTTAAAAAAATTGTCCCTGATTAGTGAAGCAATTGTTTGCGCTTATCCTATCAATTACATTTTATTACACGTTTAATTAAATAATTTGCGTTTATTGCATTTTTATCGAATTATGACTTACAACTTTAAAATTGCAGAATTTGTAAAACGCTAATGATCCCGCCTACATATTTATGAAACAGGTGCTATGACATGTAAATAAACTATAAATTGCTATTATGTGGCTATTAACAACAGATAAGTAGTATAAGCAGCAGGTACTGTATTTTTGTTATTTGTTAACGCAATGTACTAATTCTTATACATATTCCCTTAAAAACACTAGGTATATCTGTTATCAATATATTCTATTCTAATAAATTATAGTAGGGGTTATTATGTTATTAATAGCTAACAAAATACTATCCAATAGTTGCTATTGATGTTATGTTTGAAAAGGTAGATATAAGCAGAGGTTTTCCAAATTAGTAGAGAGAGTAGGAGAAACGACTAAACCGGATTTAATTTTTTTGTCAGTTTTCAAATATGACTGATGCATCCAGAGAATTTAGAAGGTTAGATGGTGTCGTCGATTGGTAACGAAATTGAGAGTTGCCACCACTTCTTGTTACGAAATGTCAAGTTCTTTTTATATATAGGTATGTACATACAAAGATAATTACGAGCGCAAGTGAACAGAAAATGAAAAAGAAAAGCGAACCAGTAAATGTAATACAAAAAATATTCAAATATGTACAATAAATACAACAATGAATAAATTCTATTTCGGCATTTACCTATTAATGTACAACTTACTACTTAAATATCGTCACGAAAAATTATGTAAGAGTTACTACCCTGTCTACCTATCCAATGCTTCAAGACCAACTAAGCGTACATAAAAGGAACCTATGCAAACAGCATCACAGATGGCAGAAGGCCTGGTACAAGAAGGAGAACCTTGGAGTAAACTTTGCAAAAACTGCACTTGTGTCCCTACACCATTGTCCCTACACCATTAGAAGGGGATTGGATGACCCAAGAGCACCGAGTCTATACAATGAAATTATACAGATTAGGCAGGAGGCTCAGTTTTGGGAGTGATCTTGGACTCTAAACTAATCTGGTAAAAGATTGGAGACATTGAGACTCAAACCGCATATGACTACTCTTTGTATACTACAGTAGTCAGACCAATGATAACTTATAACTACCTGGTTTCATTGCCAAAAATTACGTAGAAGCACCCACACGCTAATCTCCCGAAAATTTTGCGATTGGCATACCTGTTTGGCGTTATTAAGGGCACCCCAGCAGCTGCTATATAGACCATGCTAAACCTACCTCCCCTTGATATTTATATCTTGGGTGAGACAAGAATGGGAGAGTACAGATTTAGAAATACTAACAACTGGAACACACACTATGGGTAGAGGCACACCAGTATAGAAACAATAATCAGAAGCCCAATCTTTGATTTGGGCAGTAAAATAGCAACCACCAGTATCTGGTATGACAAACTCTAAAAAGTTTTCTTGAATTGAGATAAGTGGTGAAGGGAGAAAACCAAGCACCCAAAACTGGCACCCAGATGGATCAAACGCAGTTGCTGATTCCGGTATTGGTGACTGCGTTGGAGAGTCTGCGTCGCCAACCACAAGGGCAAACTACTTGCATTCTCTCTGACAATTAGACAGCCTTAAGGGCTCCAGCATCGTATCATATAGTCTCCAAACTAGTAAGAAAGTGTCCGCCAAACCTAACCTCCTGTGTCAGGGTGCAGGGGTATAGAGGGCAACGAAATTGCAGACCAGCTAACGAATAAAAGCTCCAAAATGAAATTTATTAGACCCGAATCAGGCCTAGGAACTACAAAACGTGCAGCAGGTGGTTCAATTAATGCCTCTCACATCTTCTTCGAATGCGCAACACTAAGTTAACGAAGGTTATGCTATGCGAAGGTCATTGGAACTACCGTTGGAGAGAGTTTACCGAATAGGCTCTTAAGTTGATCAAAAGTAGTCTGTTTGAGTAAAACCAAATCGAGGCAGGAATAGTACAATAAGACTAATAGCTGGCAGTGTAAGGAATGTTAGAAATTTGCTCTACATTGGTAGTAACCAATCCATCATCAATTTTCCAGACTAGGTTCCCCCAATTCTAGATACAAAATAGTTATAACATAAATGATATCATATCGAGAACAATATGAACAGTTTGCAACAATTAAAATTCTCGTTAAAACATATAAAATTATAGGTATACTATTTCCCTTATACACAAACAACTTTCTGATAGTCAAAATCAGAGGTACGTCGCCTTCATGCTGCTCATAAGTAAGACAACCATTTTGTAAGGACATATGTATGTACTTTGCTCTTTTATGAGTTCATGATTACATTGAAAAGAAATTGGATCGAATTTCTTACTGCTCCGATCAACAATTATCTTGTTCACAAACATGCCAATATTTAGATCCAACTCTGCTTACTATGTGTAGACTAAGGTGGAATAATCAGACATTCAAAATATAAATCCAACACAATTTACCATTTTGTTTTTGAAGTTGTCATTGCTATCGTGATCTTACAAAATACTTTCATTATTATTTATTTGGGCATGATCATAATAATTCCATTTGGATATGTAAGAATTTATGTTTTTACACGTGTTATCTAAATGTACATATACGATTATGTGCCATATAGAAAACTTTTATTATATAGCATTAAAGTTAATAGGTACTCATTCATAAATCATACCTTTCTTGTTTCAATACCTATGGATTTTTTACACAGGCCTTCGACATTGCTTATAGTCTTAATCCACCCCAAGATAAATAAAAAATTATGCAATACAGTTTGCTGCAACTCGCACTCACTCTATGACAGACAAATAGAACTATGTCCAGTAATTCACTTAGGTAATCTGCTCCACAGACCTAAAAAGTAGATTACTGAAGCTAATTTGATCGTATGCCCTTTTTAACCATTTTAAACGATATAAACTTAAAAGGTAATAAAAACAAATGCAAAATACAAACTGTGACACCTTGTGTGTAAGGTGAAAGCCAGAAGCCATGTAGGTAAAAATATTTTATTCTACATATATCAGTTTACATAGATCTGTCAAGTTCAAATCTCTTTGCCAAACACTTAGTAGTGGTAATATGGGTATCCAGAGTATGCAGGATATCCATGGTATCCGGAATACACAATCGGGCTGGAAATTGAAGTAATTGGGTGTGTCACCGAAGCAACTGGAGCAACAGAATGTACTGGTGTCAATGGAGCAGCAACAGAGGTTACCACTGGCGTTACTGGTGCTACACGGGCTACGGTAGTAACTGGAGCAACTGGAGCCACGGGAGCAAATGGAGCAACAGATGCTACTGAAGCAAATGGTGCAACTGGAGCGACAACTGGAGTAGCACCGTAGGTGGACACTAAGGTTTCACCGAAGAGACTGGGCTTGGCACTGGGGGCAGCAGATGCCAAAGCAAAGATGGCAAAGAGAATTACCTGCAACACAGACACTATATGGTAAATAATTCACACAAAAATTATTATTTATTTGATATAACACTTACAAATTTGTACATGATGATGAGTATCTGTTGCTAAGTCCTGGGAGAACTGATGCTTTAAGTTACAAATCGCCTTCTTTTATATGATTTTAACCTAATAATCCTGGCTTATATAAAAAATGGAGCAAGTGACCGGAATGGTGTGATGTAACGTTCTATATTTATGGGCAACTTTTTGTTACTAATCGGGAATTAAATCATCGTTATAAGAAATATTTCCAAAATCAAGTTCTTTAGTGACAAGCAAAGATGATATTGTATATTGCTCTAATTAAGAATTTTCATACTTGGCAACTGCAGAAGAACACACATAGTATTACATATAATAATCATTAGCAAAAAATTGTCGCACAGATCCGGCATAGGTCGTGTACACTTATACATTAACATATTAATGAAATGTGTATATTGAAAAGTCTTTTAACGGAGACCTATCGAAACTATTGAGATATGCGCCCACTTAATGTTGTATCTAACAATCGGTATATTTGGTAAAGGCAAAGGTTAGTGCATTTATTTTATGCAAAACACTTACAAACTATTGAAAGGATTTGAAATGTCAATTTCTTAGGTTCTGGAATAAATTGATTTCCACTTTTGTTTTAATGGACCTAAAATTGAAAAAAATAGTAGCAGTATCTATACGCCATAAAAATATATTTACTAAATAACATAAAATACAAATATATTGACGAAAATTACCAATAAATAGAAAAGTTATTTTATCTGACTGGCCTTTCAGTTTGAACTCTATTATAATAAAGTTATAGTTTTTATTTTATGTAAATTATATCCTGTACTATTTTATAAAAATGACATGTTTTGAGCTTGAATACATTGAGTGATAAACTGCTTTCGGTTTGATCTAAATTTAGTTGTTAAAATATGTAAATTCGGGCAATTTTTTAACTTCAAATTACAAGGAGAACTGTTGCTTTATAACAGTAAACACATTGACATATATATCTGATCTACATATGATTCAGCAATATACACATGATTATACCTCGTGAGGGAAGAAGTATTTCACGAGAATATACCTTTCTAAACACAACAATAAAGAGAGTCTTATTATCGCCTTGATAATGACAGCATTGCTGTCGAAACACGTTGACAATTATCAAAGTGTTTAGTGTCCTGTAGGTGATAGTGAATTAGTGTTCTACTTCAGCACCAAGAGATCCAGTGAATATTTATTTCTTTTTTATATTTGACAAATTGTATCACATCAAAGAATAATAATTAATAAACAACAAATGACGATGATTATACCGGCTATTCAATCTATAGTTATCCTTCCATTTTTCTCTTTTTCGGGACAGATTTTCGAATAATCCAGCGCTTATTCCATTCTGGTAGGGTTGGTAATATTTTTTCGTACAACTTAATTTTGGAAAATTCTTCACCAACAACCATTTCCAATCATTTTATACCCATTGGAAGTACGATTTGGTCATACATACATATAAGTAATTAATATAAATTATTATGGCTATGTACATTTCTTTAAAAATATTTTCGTAATCCTAAAATAAAAATTTCGGAATAAAGTATTTCAAACAAAAGTAGAATTTATTCATGGACCATCACGTAATAATCTTAAAATCGATGCGAATAAGAATTATTTCAAATAGTAACTAGTCGAGGAGACAAAGTTCTTAAATCTTAATTTTTTATTGACTTATATAGAATTTCACTATAAAAGGCTAAGATTATCATTAATTACATCGTTATATCTAGTCCGTACTATTAAGCATGCATAATTAATTAATAAATGAATGTTTTACAGCATATGCTATCTACACTTTTGTCGTACATACATTAATAATAGTAATAAAATTATGATAAATATGCCAAAATCCTATATTTTTATATGCAATATACTTGTATGCTTGTGTCGTGTACGATATATACAAGATGCCCCACGCGAGACCGTTCTTTAAAAGTTTATGGAGGTTCTAGCCAAAATATAAATTGGAAAATTCAGAATTATATATAATCGATCGTGTTCTCTTCAATTAAAATATTTTTATATGTACAGCGTTTTCGGTTGTACCGGAAATCGATATCTACCTTGTTATGTTAAATTGAACACCCTGTACATTTTTACATATTTGGATTTATCCATTGTTAAGCTTGATGAATACCTTTACCTTTTCAAACTTGAGTTGGGCGTTTTGTAGTTATTCGCTTTTTTTCGAAAAAGAAATTTGCTATAGCACACATTTATTCGAAGAATCAGAAAACACTCGATTTTACTATTATCAATTTAGAATTAGTAATATGCTTAAAAACCATTTTGGAATAGGCTTTGACGACAAAAACGGCTATCTACATTATGTGGTTACATTACTATGGTACGCTAACTTTTTTGAAATTTTGAAGAACCATAACTGATTTTTTTTAAATGGCACCTCCAGTATTTTATCACTTACAAGGGAACCTCGCAAACTGTAAATCGCAGATTTTGATGAAACTTCTACTAACTAACTCTCAGTTAATAGAATCAGATTTCTGAAATTCGATAAAATAAGCACAACATATGTCATTCCATGTTTATTGGAACATCCTGTATATAAATATCTATACCAGTCGAAACGGTACAAGTCCGCTATTGAAACTAATTTTCTATTTCTTACTGTTTAAAAGTTATTCAGGAAAAAACCTAATTTGAACCCAATTACAAGGGTGAATTAGACCCCCTAAAGTTGAAGTTCCGCGGCAACGGCAAGCGACCTTGAGTAACACTCCATGGAGGCGACTAACTGACAAAGATTCAACAAAATCTGCGATTTACAGTTCGCGAGGTTCCCTTGTTAGTCATCTGCGGAGTCCAATTTTACATCTTATGGATATGGAATGCATATCCGTAATGACATAATGCGTATTTGCCTTAGTAGTAGTATGTTTCACAATATATTCTTATTGTAGTTGTTATACGTTATACAGGATGTTAAATTAGTACCTCTACGTAAAACATCTTTCCATTTATTTTAAATGATGCAGTGTACGTATTTTAAATGCAAAAAACCTTGGAATTCTGGTGGGGTTTACATATGTAACTAAACTGCTCTGTTGTGCTAGTTGATGTTTTCTTCCTAAAGATCCACTGTTTCAACTTACTTAATTACAAAAGTAGGTACGCTTTGAATATTAAGTTTGGAATATAATTTAGGGCAGGTAACATCAAAATTTGTCGTTTAATGTAAATAAAAATAAAAGCATGGACGATTTCCAGAGATGGGTATTTATGAGGCTCTTTCTAACAATTATAACAAAATCATTAGCGCGAAAAACATCCCCCAATCGTAAAGGAATCAACAGTAATTATTTTAACGAAAGATGCACGTCGTTTCCAACACAATTAAAAAAAAAAACAGGTTTTGGTTGTTCACTTAGGTATATATGTGGGTGTTCTACAAGATTTTATGACTAGACAAGATCTTTGAAACTGAATCATCTGATGGAACATATTATATCTATCTAGATTCTATACGTTGGTTCTAAAGCTGGGTTTTTTAACGTGTGTTGTAAATGAATAATAATCAAGTTTCCAATACACTGTGAGTCCAATCCCGTTTCTCAATAGCGTAAGATATTTTATTTAAGGGTAACATAACAAAAACTGTAATATATAATACATACATAACACAAAAAACACCAGTGAATAGATGAGGTAATTAATTCCAATAATTAAACTAAAAGAAGGCAATAAAAAATCAAATTAATATCAGATACTGAATATATATGATATATTTATGCAACAAGAACAAAGTTAAAGAAAAATATTATCGTTGCTCAAATTAAATTAGACGGTCGATCCATGCGAAACATTTGTCTTAAAGCAAGGAATAGAGAAAGAGGATGTGAATCTGCATAACTGACGCGGAACATGAAATTGATAATAAAGATGAGCTATCAACCACCCCATGTACCAATTTCCAAATAAAACGAACGCCATCCGCATTACGCCCCGAGGATGTCGACTAAGAATTATGTCTTCTAACCAACTGCTCGTAATGTATGCCCTTATGTGGAAAGGATCTATTAAGCTTAAATGAAAGAAATTATAAAAATGCGTTGTAATCGTTCAATACAAAGCTGGTATCATAAATAGTAAGGTGAGACAGAGGAAGCGTACAACAAATGCAAAAAACAGCGATTTAATAAGATCAGAATCATTAAAGTGGAAGAGCAAAACATGTCAGCATGAGGTGTAGATCTCAGTTCGGCGTCAAAAAGTACTCCAAGATCATAGAAATTTCGAGATTTAGAAATAGGTTCATTATTTATTGAATAGATTGAGTGCATTATTTTACGTTTACTTGCAGTATTTAGAAATGTTTTTAGTTTATTTTTGAAACAAAAATGTTGACGATTACAGTGCAAATTAGTAATATCCTGATCGGAAATGTAAATATTTATGCATCAGTATAAGCCGAATTGAGCATTCAAAGACATCAAGCAAAAGACAAACTAATTGCACACAAAATCCATTGTAATGGAAATAGTTGAGCCGATTGCGGAGATAAGGAGCGATTAATTTGAGAAAATTTGGGCATCTTCCAAGTGCAATAAGCTTGAATAAAAGAACTCCGTGATCAATAGAGTCAAAGGCAGCAGATAGATCAGTGTAAATGACATCCATCTGACCATGTCTGTCTAAATGCTGAGATATATATTCAGTAATTAAAAGCAGGTTAGTTACTGGTGATCGACCCGGAAGAAAACCATGTTGATAAGGGGATACGTACTTTGAGATATTTATCATTACCGAGGAATAAATTACCTGTTCAAACACTTTGGACAAGTTGTTGAAAATGTATATGGACCAATAGTTCATCAACATTGAATTAGTGTCTTTTTGAAAACAGGACTAACTCTTACGCGCTTTCATTGATTCAGGAAAGAAGGAGGACTTTATATAGGTATAGCAATGCATGCGTCATGCATTATTACATTAGGAACACTGTCATCACATCATCGTGATTTGGAAAAGTGGCCATAATTTTTATGAAATCTTCGTCAGATACAGCCGATAAGTCTGGTCCAATAATATTTAATTTCAACTTTGTATGCAACGTTTTGCGTTTAGAGATAATTAGACAATAAGATTAGTTTTTTAATATGTTTGAATGATGAAGTATTTAACTACTGGCTACGGAGCTGTTGGATTAATTCTACTTTTACATCATCCTTACTTTCAATATTTGTACATTTGAATCCTTTTCATTTACACATTTTAATCCGATTGAGATTATTGTCTACGAATCTATCAGATTCCATCCGCACTTTAATTAAATTATAATGCAAATGACATGAAAGTAATGGAAATTATGTTTATATTTTAGAATTTGGAAAATTAGATAGCGTAGAATCAAGAAAAAGTAGGAAAGGAAAGAAGTTTTCAGTGAAAGAATTTAATAAATTATAATGTAAATATAACAGACATGAATAATTTGAGGTATGAGTTCCATTGTATTCTTGGTTCAAGTTTCAATATTTTAGTTTTTGATTTTAGTGTTACCCCTGCAGAATTATTGTTTGTTTTTTTCCTGAATTAAAAAATAATAGATATAATAAAATAAACTTGTGGTATCATTATTTTACAAGGTACACTCTTGTATCACATGTTTTAAAATACTTATTACTTACGTCATTTACAGAACACTATAATTAATTATTAGTCAACTAATCAATTAAATGAACATTTGTATTCAGTACAGCTTTATTAATATTATTGATGTTAATAATATTATAAATATTTAAGTAACATCATATCCTGTGACGTGTATTTATAAATCTAAATGTATGAGTAAAAACTCGGGTAGTAGTACGGATAGCCATAGTTGTAAGCATATGGAACGTAGCCGTAGGAATACGGTGAGGCGTATGCTACAGGACCACCTAGAAAGTAATCTGGCTTAGGTGCTGCAGAAGCGAAAGCTAAGATCGCAAAAAGACAGAGGATCTAAAATAGAAATAAAAATTAATTTGCTAGCTTCATGAACTAACATAATAAACTGGACTGATACTTTTGTGATATTTATGCAAAATTATTAATAGAACTGTAATAATTTATTTATTTAAACTGTTTAGCTTCATGTATCTTTATACCTCACGTTTTAAATATGCTTCAACACAAAGTTAGCTTTCAAACTATATAATCATATGTACTTAAACTAGACTTTATATTAAGCTACAGTTCAAATGTACATACGGTGCAAATGTGCCTAAAAAATGTATAAAATGGTTTGTGCAAAATAATATTATATAGACCACTTACCAACTTCAACATTTTGAAAACTGCGGTAATGTGTACTCAACTGCTGACTAGAATTTACTGAAATTATGATCACATCCAGTCCCATTTTTATACAGTACCTTTATTAAAATTCAAATCTATTTACAGATGATCACACCAAGGGAAATTTCAAGGTAATTACGATCGACAATGACATTATTTATTGAAATAATCGCATCAAATATAGCATTGTTGTGTAATTATATCCAAACTATAGGTAATTAAGACGTAAATTGTCTTCAGTGGTAGGCATTACGTGCGATATGATTGTGCGTGCCTTAATTACTTCATTGTTCCGAATAAGTGCAACTCTTGCAACGCCTTCATTTTACAGTTAACGAATGTAAAAGATTGAATGAATTGTTTTTGCAAATTTTATCGCATTCTGAACAATTTAAAATGAAATCTGCCTGAATCTGCCTCATTATTTAGAATGTCGTAGTTTGAAATACTTGTATATTAGCTTTATTGAAATTTTATGGTAATAATATTCAGAAATGGATTAAAGATGAATAAGATTCATCTTTTACAGATCTATATTAAAATTCGATAAAATAAGACTGTATAAATAAATTCGTTTATTTATAACACTTTTGTGACGCAACTATTTAGGTTTACATTAATTGATTCGCTAAATTAGTTTTAGATGCTAAAACAATATTTTTATATATATTATATTAATTTAAACAATCGTCATTAAAATAGAATTTCTTGTGTACACTTGATACACACGACTTATGGTTCTAATTATACATTACATACTCCTATAAAACTATAATAGTATGCAATTGGTCCATCACACCAAAATTAAAATACATAAAATTAAAATACATACAGTTGAATTTTTGGATCTTGTCCGTTACGTCATAAGTAATGTCAGGATGAATCAAATCATTGACAAATTGTGGCGGCATCTATGTTCAATCAACAAAACTAACACTTAGGTACTCGTAAATCCACTAAAAAGGTTTGTGTTGAAACTATAAGCTTTATTTAAATTTAGGTTTTGATATTAAGGCTCTATTTTCACTCCTAGCGAGTACACCCCTAAACTAACGTCGGGTGTGTGTGTGTGTGTTTGTTATCCAATTTATTTGTAAATATACTGGTAAACACACACGCACACACCCGACGTTAGTTTAGGGTGTACTCGCCAGGAGTGAAAATAGAGCCTTAACACAATTGACACAATGTAATGAAACTTATTTTATATATATTACGATATTACCGACTAATTTTGAAGAGTGCCCTCTAGAGACCAATAGATCAACCTGAATGAAGCTGACTATCACGAAACGATATATCTCCACCTTGCTATCTATCTATCTTCATCACACTTCTATATAGCCAATACGAATAGTATCTAGGCGTATGTCTTCTTAACGCAACGACTCATATATCTTATTTACATTTCTTTCTAACGTACATTAAATATCGGCGATTAATGTTTTACGTACATCTTTGCTAAACTACATTGTTAATGACGTAACGGACAAGATCCAAAAATTCAACTATACATATGTATATTAATACAAAATGGCAATTGCTTTCAACTTGTATAGGAAAAAAATAATGCATTTCTAGATTAGACAGTTAGGCGATTTGTTAGATATTGTCTTAGACTTAATAATGGAACAAAATTCTATTACGAAAAGTGTCAAGATAAATATTTAAAATGTCACCTGTTTACAGCTAAACAGAAATGTACTATCTTCTTAACTGCTAGAAAGTTTTTGCGTCATGAAAACTAGCTTCTACGAATTCGAAACAATTACTTGTTTTGTAAGAATTGTTTAGAATTTGAGTTACATATATTGGAAGGAAATCAGTACACTTTGCAACATTTTTCGGATTCCCATGATTGTGCTCAACACAAAATAGCAAGTCTGAATTTTTTGGTTCATAGACTGTTAACCTTTCTCTTGAACAAGATTAGGTATGGCAAATAAGAGCGTAAAGTTATAAAAGAGGCAGCCAGGTGTAATGGTTTCCAACCTCAGATTATATTTATGTATATAAGTTATTAGGAAACTTAATTATAAGAATTTTTTGATAAATTCCACGACTTTTCGAGAAGAAGTAAACACCACACTTTTTCTTACCCTCTGATTTGCCCCCTTTATTTTTAAAGGTGTAACTAAGATCTTCACGGAGCTGGATCTTACAATAGTTTACAGTTCGGGCATTAATTTGCGAAGTCTGATCGGCAGCTCTAAAAATAAGTTTCAGCCTTTGGAAAAGTCGGCATTTACAAAATCAGTTATAAAAATTGTAATCAAAAATATATTGGGCAAACGAGGCGTTCCATTTCAACTAGATTTACAATGCATATGGCAAATCCTAGACATAGCATTGAAAAAGTGAAAAATCGTTTTTCAACATATTTCTAAAACTATCTAAATATTGGTCAATTCAATGTGAAAATAATCTGACCTATTAGTAATTATAAATTTCTAAATGTTTTCGAAAGTTTAGAGATTTACAAAAACATGTCGTGTTTACGTGAATAGTGACAACGTAACGGGTCTATTCCAGTGAGTTAGTGTTTTCATCCATTGATTGGTCATCATGACATTGCAACATAAATCAATAGGTACGAAATAACATAAGCATTACGTTACCTGATACTGAAGCAACACTTAAGTTCGTACCTACCTAATAAGTAGCCCAAATAGTGATTTTACACCTTATACAGACCGCTTCATTTTTGATCCTCACCGCTTATTGTTGAAGATAGACGATATGTTTAAATTTGGCAAAGTTTCAAAATTTTGTAGTTATTATGATCCCGAAAAGAAAGTAGACTTAGAACCAATGACGTTCGCGATTTTTGAAAAAAAAAGAAAAAATTTCATTTTCTTATTGTGCTTGTAGTACTTTCACATGGCCTTGCAGAGAAAAACTAAAAACACATTTTCAAGTTCACTTTTGTTCCTCTGTCTAATAGTGTACTTAAAATTTTTATACGACGTTTCGCCAACCATGTGTCATATGTTGAAAACAACATTTGAAATTGTGTGGTAATTGACGAAGAATCTGATTTGAGATTAAATAAGGTAGGTAGCTATGAAATTTCGCACTGACAAACGCTAAAATTGAGTATCGCGCAAATGAAGCTAAATAAGTAAGCCACGAAATTACGAACTGTCAATTATCGTTGCGATAGTAACGCAAAAATGGCGTACACCAACGAAGAGAAACGAGATTTGTTATGTATTTTTTATCAATCAAACCGAAATATAACAATAGCGAGCACAAGAGATTTAAAATTGTATCCTGAACGATGACAAACATATCGTACCATTTTTCTAGATCTTCACAGAAAAGTCGAATATGCATCGTGGAGAACTGCATCGAAATAAACTGTACAAGTCCATGTTAGTCATAGTTTATTACCTGGTGATAATTTAAGACAAATGCAATATTGCAATTGGTTACTGGAAAATTAGAAGATGACGTAGATTTTTTTAATAATCTGGTCAGATGAACCGAAATTTACTAACTGGTCGGCTAGTAGCGCTCGCTTCCCAGTTCAGCGGTACGGGGTTCGAACCCCAGTATGTTCTTTCTGAGTTTGGTTTTCTGTAGTTTCCCAGATTTCAGGGCAAATGCGGAAAGGCAACATTGTAAATCGGTCTACAGCCGCAGCATAATAAAAACTCATGGTCTGCCGATTGACCCTGTAATTGGCGCAAGCTAGTAGGGATATTGACGCATGAATTGTTATTATTATTATTATGGTGGAATGTTTAATCGAAATACATCAATGTAAAAATATCTTGTACTCGCTACTGTTGTGTTTTAGTTTGGTGACTAAAAAATACATAACATCTTGTTTCTCTTTGCCTCTTTTCCGTTACTAGTGCAACGATAAATTAGCAGTTCAAAATTCCATGGCTACTTTATTTAATATTGATTTTCAGTTACGCGATACTCAATTTTATGTGATTGACAGCTCAAAATTTCCTAAGTACCTACCTTATTTAATCTCAAATCAGATTTTTCGTCCATTATCACACAACATCCAATTTTGTTTTCAACATATGATTTAATGGTGGAATCAGAAAAATAAAATCTTTCTAGCTGTGTCGAAATCCAATATGGCGCCCGTAAGAAAAAACAAAGTTGATGGTTATCCTAAGAAAACGAAACGTCGTATCAAAATTTTAAGTACACCAGACAGAGGAGCAAAAGTGGCCTCGAGAATGTGTCTTTAGTTTTTCTCTTCAAGGTCAAATAAAAGTGCTGCAAGCAAAATAAAAAAATTAGATTTGTCCGTTTTTTTTTAAATCTCGAGCATCATTTGTTCTAGGTCTACTTTCTTTTCGGAATCATAATAACCATAAAATTGAGCAACTTTACCAAATTTAAACCTACCGTCTATCTTCAATAATATGCGAGATTTTCACAAGGAGTTTGATACTTGTTATGAAACTTAAAAAAGTTTTGTGTAAAGAGTAAAGAAACATAAATAAAATAATTTTAAGATAAAAGGTTTATCTGGAATGTTTTCCTCAGTATTCCTACTAAAAAGAATATGGCGCAAAATCAAGAGATCATATTCTTTAAATAACTACATACAATGATATTTATTTGCAATTAAATAATAGTATTATGTCATTCGGACATACTTCTATCGAAAACTGAAAAATTTTAGCATTATCGACATATTTTATGCAATATAATAAAATAATCTATCATTAATGGATGTATCCCGCTTTAGTATAGATTAGCATTGGAACTGCTTTCTGAATTTAATACTCAATTTAGAAATAAGAAGTCTCATTCGACAAATTAATTAATTAATTATTATTATTCATTTTTAAACGCGAATCCATCAGCAATCTTGTAGGGCGGAATGTGAAACTTACACTACCTCTTTTACTTTTCTTTCCAAACAAAACGCACGTCTTGACTTTGAATGTATAGCTAGTAAAATTAGTGTTGAAATTAGTTTTGAACGGGATAATGCTAAACATTGTAATGAATTTGTAAATAAGATTATTATAATAAATTTTAGAGACAGAAATGGTTACTAAATCACTTGAAACTTAATAACAGCCATATCAACCCAACACATTTTCATATACATATGTATGTATGTAGCAACATCTAGTGGTCGTTAGTAACACGTGAATCTAATTCTACTCTCCGACACCTCTTCAAGATATTTAACAATAAATAATACTTATGTAGACAACCAACACTACGTCTTGCTTTTATTTATGATGACGAAATCAAGGCTTACAATTAATAATAAAGCGTTCTTCGAAAAAAAATATTGTGCTATGTGTTTTTCAAGATGTAAACTGCTTTGTACAACTATTGAATATAATTTTAAATTTATTAAATATAAAGCAATAAAACAACTGTAGTTGATAGCTGGAATGAAAGAAACGGACCAATTAGTTGGTCACTGAATTTACCTAAATGAAAGGATTTATTTCACAAAGAAAAATGTGTGTATGTGTATGTCAAGACTACAAGAATGTTGCGGTACCCACTAATGTGTGCGTTACGCCCTCCGCATAAAGTGTAGGTTTAAGTTACTTTTGCGACATACATAAAGCAATCTTGGACTATTAATGGTAACATTTTTGAACATCAAATCATCAGTTTGCACAGTTCACATGCGCTTTACCCCGCTTTGTCCATCTTTTTACGAATGTATTCTAGAGAGCATTGACAACCTAGTCTCGTAATTTGGTTGTAATGTGTGGTAATGTGTTTCTAGGATCAAGTATGTTACAGTAGTAGTTTTATTCGCGTAAGCTTTTTTAAATGATAATAGTTTTCCTCTCACAATTGTTGTTTACCTGCAATAATCTTCACCCCTCATTATTATCTACCTTTTAGTACAACTAAACAGTCGAGCATTTCTCTTAACCTTCGATATCTCTTATAGCTTTGGAGATATTAACGCAAATAGCAAAGGGCAGTGTCGTCGATAGGACGCTCATAGGTTTCCAAAAATGGGCGATTTAGCAGCCAAGAATGTTATGGTTGTTCTTACAATACATCAGTCTATAAACCTACCAAGCTTCATTTAGATTGACCGCCACCTGTGTTTCCTTGTGTGACTCCTGGGTTCCAGGAAATAATTGGGAATGTAGTGGACTCAAACATTATTGACTCCAAGATAGTTTGGGAGAAGAGAGAGAAAAGAATCCTACTGTCATTTGCCGGACACACAGGAGTGAAAGAAAACGAAATAACAGAAATTTTAGCAGTATAATACTAGAAAAGCTTAAAAGTGAAGAAGAGCAGATACTTACAATCCTAATCCTGGAAGAATTTCCATGGTATGAGGCAAGCTAAAACACTTCTCTCAACATATAAGCAAACGAAATCTTCAGAATGTATCAACCTCAGCAAAAACAATATTCATATGTTGGCAGGCCAGGCCATCTAAGTAGGCTTGCGAAAGAAGTCAAATGTAGCTTATGTAGGGAATAAGATGAAACATGCATCGATCTACTCTCAACCTGCTCTACGCTGTGCAACTCAAAGACCTTGTACCTAGGAGCATATGAAATTGAAGAGGTAGAATTACTTAATCTGGCGCCAACTGTAAATACAATACGTATAGGGGACACAATAGAACTTTCAGATCGCAGTGTCGTATTATGAAGCTAATGTCACATATCCACATACAAGTGACTGCCGTATATAATACAGTACTCGTCACGAAAGGGTTAATTGCTACTATCTACGGTATAAGTAAAAAAATGGGATATAATCTTTCTTATTTACATTATCGACAATCAGGTTGTATATATTTGCATACTATTCTTCCTCTCAATTGTTAGTTAATTGGTGATATAAATGTAGTGTGGAAAGTTATTCGTAAAATTGTGCGTTTTTTCCAAAACACATGAGAGAAGCAATTTACAATCATCATTGTACATCGCAATATATGCGAACATTAGACCCATCAATTCTGAAACTATACAAAAAGTGTTTTTCAGAAGAGAGAGCTTTAGAATCTCAAATATTATCTAAGAAATCTATCTTGTATAATACAGTAAATGTAGGTATGTGTCACAAGTTTTATACTCCTATGTTATACGTCCTATATGTTAGAGTAGACGAAAACATCAAACTTATTTGTATCAAAATTAATAAATTGCAAATTGTAGCTATGATAAAATGATTAGAAAATAATTAGAAACATTAAAGCATATAAATGATTAATACAGGGATAAGTTTTATACGGTTCCATGGTGTAATGGTTAGCACTCTGGACTCTGAATCCAGCGATCCGAGTTCAAATCTCGGTGGAACCTGACCACGGATTTTTTTATTTAGATTTTACGCTAATTCAGTGAAATTACAAAACTGAAGCTCAAATTTGTTTTATAATTAATACTCTCGTAACATTTACATTTGAGTGTAATCTGTCCGTGGTTCAATCAGTTTTGCAAATACGCACAAGATCGTACAAATAATCGCTCGCATTGCGAATCAGTAATTCGTCTAACAGCTTTTTACATAGATTTTAAGTACTTAAGTAATTAAATATTTTGTAACTTTTTACGCACTTATCGATAAATTGACCACTTTTAAGTCACCTATTTTCTGCTATTTTCAAATAGCAGCAATTGGGATTTAATTCTGAACAATAACATGCTCTTCAAAATTCGCGGAGAGCTTTGATGATCTCGCTTACACACACATACCAAATTATGTACTTAAATTAAGTTTATGTAAGGAAAACTTAATTTAAGTAATTCTTACTCTATAACAAGTAATTGATTTTCTTTAGGTTTGAACTACTGACTATATACACATTATATAAATTT